>JABFPM010003152.1:0-14898 GCA_022817325.1 Idris sp. 1 HC-2018
GGGAGAAGCTAGATTGTACCAGTGAGTGGATATCTAAAGTTTGTTGTATATAATTATAAAATGTACTTAATTTTTGGAATATTGTATTAAATTATAGATAAAATTGTTCAAAATAATTAGTTTTTACTGCAACTTTATTTTAGTAATACTTTTTATTGAAACAGTTCATTCATTGGTACATCTACCCTACACATTCTTAGAAAATAAGATTTTTCAACAACAAAGATTAATACAACTTTCAAAATATTTACAGAAAACAAATTTTGATTCAATTTTTTACATTAAAATATAGATTAAATAAACAAACATGAAAAAGAATATTAATTTATAAAATTATAAATAAATCAAATTTAAAGAAACGTCAAAAACTAACGAATTAATAACACTAGACCTTAACATTCATAGTCCAGTGGGGTCATTTTTGTTTCCTACAAGAAATTTTCATGATATTGTTGTACATTTAAATTTATTCTATCTACCTGTTGTCAAAGTTACAATTTCTAACTTTCATAATCAATCAAAATTGAATTTTATTTTCAATGATTTCTTTACAAAAATTAGCATTCAAGAATATGTTATTTTCTCGTCATCTATAGTGATAAGGAAAATTTACGATAACTATTAATTTCAATTATTTGTATCTAAACAATTTATTTTTTTAAAAATGTTTGAAAAATTTAAAAACTAGCAAATCGTATATTGAAATTTTGTTCTCAGAGAACTTTTAAAAAAGACACTTTTACGACGCTTATTGTTAAATGAATATATTTTAATTTATTTTCAAAAATGGATGTGATTCATTAATTTAAATCGAAAAGTCTCACAGAAATTAGAATAAACTGATAAAAATTAAAGATTGTAAAGTTTTTGCTAGTGTGTTTCCTTAATTATTAATTTAGCTACAATTTAGTTAATGTACAAGGGAAATACAGAATTCTCGCAATACATTTTAATTCCCTTATTCCTATTTATATTTTTTAATTAGAAAAAAATATGTTTTTATTTTATAATTATATTATCACAAGTTTAAAAATCGTCAAGTATTACTTTTGCATATCTTTTATTTGAGGAAAAAAAACTCATAGTAAAATCAATAAAAATTAGTTGCGTTTCCAAGACCTGATCCTGATATTCAAGGTTTATAGATATGCTTTTGCAAACTTGAACTGTATGGCTATTGTCCTTTATTAATATTAAACATGTATATTAAATTATTATAGTTAGCGAGAATAAAGAACATTGCGCATGCCCGGCAAAATGTTACCTATACAGTGTAAATAGTCGTGATCTACGTTTAATAAATTGTACTGCCTGTAAACTTTTATCTTTTATGATCTTCAAGAAGTATAATAAGTTTTTACATTTTAAATAAATTACATTGATAAAAAAAACACAATTTGTATAAATCACTATAAAAACAAAAAAATTCATTAATTATAAAAATAAAAAAACTACACTATTATTGTAGTGTAATTATAAACAAAATTACAATGATTTTAATTATCTCGGAAAAATTAATTGTAATCACCCAAAGGAATTTAAATTACGATCATAAATCAATCTAAGCAAATTGTTTTGTCTCTTTTAATGCTCAGATTAGTTTGATTTTACAAGTTACAATTTGAAAGAAAAAATGATAGCCAAAATATTGTAGGTGTGTGTGAAGTGCGAGCCAATTGAAATCGTTAATTATACATCGATTGTTCAATGAACGGTGCTGATTGCGGAGGCTCATCATTATGACGTAATGGTACTTTATCGCCTATAAGGAGGTTTGCCCCCACGGCCGCAACTCAGTTGTAAGCAAGGAAAAGAGCAGCGCTTACTTTACATTGCGCGAATGTGACGACCGATCTACGTGTCACGTACGATTACGTTTCATTATTTCCCTCTCCTCCTTTCATCACTTCCCCTCCTTTCCCTCCTCTTATCAGAATCTTACCCCTTCCTTGTAAAAATTGTCCTGTCTACCGATCCTTCCTCTTCATTTCTCTCAAGCATAAGATATTGCCGATTCTTTTTTTCCCGAGACTTTTCCATAACAGTTTGAAGCGGGAAACCCGCCGGGTGAGACCACGCGGATATCGATCCGCTGATCGATTAATTTTCCGCGCTAAATTCTTAGTGAAAAACGGCAGGTATTGTGTGAGAACAAAAAAATCATGTTTTTCATTCAGTTTTTCAATTAAAAAAAACAATGTATATGCTACCTGTTTTAAATTAAATTTTAATTGTGTATAATAGTTATATAATTTTTGCATATTTAATTTCACTGTTAATATTTATGAAAAAATATTGTATCATCCAATTTGTCTTAAAATAATTCTATTTGGAAAAAATGTTATAATATATTTCAAGCAAAAGATTAATTAATTTGAACAGATTTTTAAATTTCTTTTTTATAAATTGTAAACATAATTAATTTAGTTGAAACTAATTATAAATTTATACTTTAAATAGGAAAATAGGGAAAAATTATAAGAATATGTAGTCTTTGTAAGAACAAAAAGCAAGTTTATCTTTTTCGCTGCGCATATATTGAATATCTTAATTGCACGGTTTTAAATTCATGTTGATTTAATTATGTTTCATTTAGCTGCTTTAATCATTTTACTTCTCAGTTATTACAAAATATTTTACATGCTTTTTCATCATTTTTTTTGTTTTGTTTTGTTAAAATATATGCAAGTTAACAATAAAGTAGTATGCGACGATAAAAATTTTTCATTATTTAACATGAATATTAAATTATTACAAACTAACTATTTCAATAAATGATAAGTGTTTAGATTTGTAATTTTTTAAGAATTCAATTTTTCAGAGCATTAAAAATTAAAAAAAATTAGATAGATAAATAAATTGAGCAAAATTATTCACAAGATTTGTACACTTTATGTAACAACATACAAGAGTACCAAAATCTTCAGTAACATAGTTATAATTTATATATTTTTATCTGAGTGCGAATCTAGGAATGAAAACTCTTTTGCAAATTGTTTTTCAACGATGTCCAGATAATTTAAACACAAAGTCTATTGTGTCTCGTAATGTGTTTTTATTTGTTTGATGTATTCTGACCAAAAATATGGTTATTCATAAAATTTAATCACGACAATTATTTTCAATAATTCGAGCTTTTAATATTAGCGTTACTGAGTTTAAGACAAAAATGTATTATCTCATTTTTGAATTTTAAATTGCAAATATTTATACAATATCTGCAGACTTAAAATTATTATTTTGCAGAATTAACGTGAACTATTTTTATATAGATTTAATTAAATATATTAATCATATGATTGATAAAATTAAAATTATATAATTTGAGTTGAATCAAAGAATCACGTGTATGATTAAAGATAGATGACGCAATTGTTAAAATACGTAGGTGCGGCATGTAACGCAACACTGCCGTTAAACAATTTGCATTTGCAAAGCTCGCGCATATGATCCAATTTACGAATTCGTCTAATTAATTAATGTAATCATTCAATCTCGACTGTTGTCATTCCGGGTGACTTCCTCGTGTCTTGACTCTTTTCCTCTCAACATTTTCAACAAAAATAATTAAAAAAATTTTTGTTTTTGAAGTATTATACTAACTAAAAAATTATTATTAATATATAATATACTGAATTTAATTAGATACATTTTCTTTTGCAAATTTGTTGTTAAAAAAAGAAATTTTATAACTAAAATAAAAATGTATAGATTTTGGTAAAAAATATTAACACAATTTTTATTTTGTTCAATTTTACAATGCGTGCAAGGTTTTTGCGCGCCCTTTCGTAAGATTTACGAATCAAGCATACGCAAACTATTTTTAAGCGGCAATTGCGACAAAGGTATAGTCCGACTCTCATTGAGATCCATGAATAGATCTGTCGTTTTATCTCATGAGACAACTCGTCAAGCACCAAAATGTTTTATGTGCAACTTGTACTTGCTACAAATTAATATATTAAAAATTAACAAAAATTTAAAGTAAAAATTGCTGCAAAAATAAATGTATCATCAACCCGCAATGTTTCTACCTAATTTTTTGTAAATATTTTATTAAATTAGTTTACATAATAAATGTTGCTGAAAAAAATTTATTTTGAAAAAATTTAAATATTAAAATTTGTGCCAAACATATTTTGTGTAATGTAGTTTTGTATACGTAAAAATATTAAGAATTATCTAATTACGAATTCAATATATTTTGAATGTACGACACACTTTTCGTATCAAGGACAACGGTGCAGGAAGATCATAATTTTTTTAGGGAATACGAAGTGAATCTACCGAGAAATTACTTTCCCATTCATTCGTAATAATTTTACTCTGATCTCGATTTCACTTTCAATTTAAAACACATGCATAAAAATTGCATTTGAAAATTTCTTTTGCAATCAAATTTTAGGTCATTATTCACTGAGAAATCGTGTTTGTAAACTATAAAAAAATTGTAACATTTACAAATTATTTAAAGTTCACAATATATATCGCAAACTTTACAAAAAATTCCTAAACTGTACGATTTTTTCTTTAAGTTTATGAACTCGGTATTTTCAGTGTTACATTCAATGTCTTTGTCCATTTGATTTTTTCAAATAATGTTGAATATTGAATTATAATGTTTATATATTCAAATTTAATCTAAAACTTTTCTGAATCTAAAATAAAACATCATTTTGTATAAAATTTAAGCAGAAAAATTAATTTATAAAACATAAATTCGTGACATTGGATCTCACCGAAATTCAATCAACATAAATCAAATTTAAAATAAAAATTGAAAAGTATTAAAATAAACATTTTTATTTTCAGGGATGACGCGGCATTGTTGCTGGAGCTAAGAACATCTCGTAGGCTTCAAAAAACCGAGGGCCCGCATCCCCACCCAATCGGTAAAAAGTAAGGAATCAAAAAAAATTAGGATCTCCTTACCTCACTAAAATAAAAACCAAAATAGCATTAAAACAAAAGTAACTCAAATTAAGATAAGCAAAAAGTTCTCTCAAAAGGTGATTAAGTAAAAGAGAATTTAAGCTAAACAAAATCCTACACAGAGATTAATTGAGTTATTAAATAAATAAGACAAGTCAAAAAAGTAAAATTAATTAGATGCAAAAAAATTGACGCTCTTTGTACATAAGTGTATATAGATATGTAAATATTAAAAAGTAGAAAATCAAGTGAAGAAGATAAACGTGCAACGATACAAATTTTGGCGTAAATTGTCGCGCTTATTTTGCGAAATATTTTTATAAACTGAATTGAAAAAAGGGCGATATAATCAAGCTGCTTGATCGCCTTAAAAAATGGCACTTGTTTCAAGATGCATTACAACGTTACTACTGCAATTCTGTACATTTATGCTGATTGGGGCAGATGATGACGCAAACAAGACTAAACCACCCCCTTGTCCAAGGTAAGTAAATTGCATCTTTTCAATTGCCTTATAAATAGATGTTTTGACACATTTGTATAGCGGCTTTTTGTTTGTAGATGAAATGACTTTTCGTCTAAAACATATTATTTTATAATAAGATAAAATATTCAACATTTTGACTGATTTAAAATTAAAATAATATCTTACAAATACTTTTTTAATAATTACAAATACTTTTCATAATATTTGGTAGGAAATGTATAATAAATGATTTTTATAAACAAGTTTTACAAAACTGAGCAAAAACTATTTTTTATTCATGAATTCTCTTACATACTGCATTAACATATTTTATAAATTAGTCATACAAAAAAAATTTTGAGTTTTAAAATTTTTTATGGTATTATTGTAAAGATAGTTTGTAAGATTATTCAATTAATAAAATAACAAAAATCTATTTATTTACTTGAATTTATATTGATAGAAAATATGTAATACCTGTTCATTACCTGAATAATATTTTTTTTTACTTTTCTATACTATTGTGAAAAATTAGAGGTTCTAGTAATATTGAGTCATTATTTTCGTCATCATTTTCTTTGTAAAGTAAAAACTGATAAGAAAATATTGTATAATTTTTGCAACTAAATTATACAAGAACTTTTTCTCATTTGCGAAAGAGCTGAATAAGTTTTAAACTTGGCTTAAACTAAAATGATTATTTTGATTTCTTTACTTTCCAAATGTTACTAATTATTGTATTAATTCATTATTGCAATTACTTGATAAAAAAAATAAGTGTTTGCATTATTGATTGATTTTAAAAAATCTAATATAAAACCCAAGTCAAATATTTTAAATAACAATACAAAAATATTTTACTTTAAACTTACACCTGTCGATAACGTGTTTGCAAAGAAAAAAACATTATTTACTCTACTTTTTTTGTAAAATATTCAAGGGCAATCTGAATTATCTAAATCAAATAAATGTATAAACTTGCAGCATAAAATTTAATAAAACAATTACTTATTCTGCGAATAATTCGCGAGACCTTTGCATGTGCTACATTTTTATCATTTTTTATACAAACAATGATAACCAATAATTTTATTATAAAATTTAACATTTAAATTTTATATCAATAATTTTTAATAGACCATAATTTTTTGATAAGAAAAAATAAATGTTGCTTGTTAATTTGTCCATTCAAATTTTATTGCAAAGAATGATGGCTAGCAAAAAATTTTAATTATACATAAAATGTCGACAAGACAGAAGATTTAGTTGCAATTTGTTTTAAATATCTTGTCATCATTTTTACGCACGATTTACTTCCAGTTGATTGCCAGTAACAAAGTAACCCAATTTCTTTGAGCAAAGTTTTGACTATTCAATTCTGCAGAATTAAGTAAATTTAAAATATATTTTCTTTTCTATATTGCAGCAGTCAGTATGTACACACAGCTTATTTAAACATTATAAAGCAAGTATCACTCAAAACATTGACCTCGTTGATTGATAAATTTTCTTTCTTGAAAAAAGTAAGCCATTTATACCTTGATCTTATTAAATGAACATTACAATACAAATAATTTACTAATATTATTTGACATAAAACGTGAATTAAAAAGAAATATCTAATTTCTGATCTTTAAATTATTGCCAATAATTTTTTTAAAATTAGCTCTCGTTAATTTGACTGAAGAACTCTAATTAAATTTTATGTTGAAATAAAACTAATTTTTAAGACTTAAATTTAAAAGTAAAATAGAAAATATATTTTTGTAGGTAACCACTTATTCATCAATTAATGAAATGCAAAACGATTAATTATTTTAATCCAATTTCACTTTCAATGTTTGTTTAAACAAAGAAAGTAATGACATAAAGATGAATGACAAAGATGTTAATGTATTTGTGTGAGTCACATGTACTCTCAGAGACACGTTGTCGACATTGATACTGTAATTACACCCACATACATCTTCGCGTCATGGATAGAAACTTTTAATCTTGATTAAAATGCAATATGTTCGAATATATCACTATAGAAAATTACTACCTATCTACAATTATTATTTATGTTTTGATTTAATAATTTACAATTATATTTCTCAGTCAAGAAGAAATCATATAAGTATACAACTACAAAAGTACCTAAGCTTTTTATTATGAAGATATATATAACCAAATTTGATATAAATAATGAAAATCTTTGGTTCTGATTTTGTGGTTTAATTTTAAAAAGAGTGTTATAATCAGAGACCGGAATGTATACAGTATGAAATTGACTATAAATAAAAAATATGTTGGTACTATTATTTTCAAATTTTGACACGTTCTAAATTAAACCTCCAAAAAATTTGTTTATATAAATGACATATAAAACATAAACAAAAATTGAGCTAAAATTGTAATTAAATGTAATTATATGTAAATAAAGTTGCCGAAATTAATTAATCACTGGGTTTGTTATGTTTATTATATGTCACTTATATAAACAAATTTTTTTTGAGGTTTAGCGTAGAACGTGTCAAAATTTGAAAATAATTAGTACCAACATATTTTTTATTTATAGTCAATTTCATACTGTACACATTCCGGACTCTGGTTATAATCATTCGCTTATTTATAGTAATAGTACTATGTCATGTGTAACTAGAATAAGTAGAAGCAGAATCACTTTACGATATGTTTATTTACAGTAAAATCTCAAATTACATAATCTCTTTCTTTGAATAACCTAATAAAAAGTTACAAGGCGTTACCGGAAATCGGCCAAAGGTCTCTTGACGAGCGTCTTGCAAAGCCAAGGTTGGGTCGATGCAAAGTCAACTTGCATTTACTATTAGAATGAAGCCCTGCTTAAAAAACATTACTTTTTTTATTATTAAAATGATAAAATATTAAAACAAATCATAGTGATTGTCTATAATTTATCAAATTAAATAATAAACAAAACAAACAAACATTTCAATTCGATTTACAGTGAAATCTACTGTCACGGGGAACTGTTGCACACGGTCCAGATGGCATCCATATTCAACGACTCGAAGACCTTTGTGGACATGAAAATGAAGCATCCGCCCAACCAAACCCTGACGATGTTTTATAACATGATGAACGAAACTGACAACTCGCCAAACAGAAATGACATCGAAAATTTCCTTGAAAGAGCCTTCGATCCGGCTGGATCTGAGTTTGAGACATATGTACCAGCAGACTGGAAGGCGCAACCCAAGTTTTTAAAGACAATTCAAGACAAAGAATTGCAAGACTTCGCGTTCAAGCTCAACCAAATCTGGAAAATCTTGGGCAGGAAAATGAAGAAAGATGTAGAAATAAACTCAGAACTTTATTCTATCATTTTTGTGCCCAATCCCGTGATAGTTCCTGGTGGGAGGTTCAGGGAGTTTTATTACTGGGACTCATACTGGATTGTAAAGGGTTTGTTGTTGTCAGAGATGTACGACACTGTTAAGGGTATGTTATCTAATTTCATGTTAATCGTGGATAAAATCGGATTCATCCCGAATGGTGGAAGGATATACTATACACAACGGTCCCAACCACCTATGCTGATTCCAATGGTAGAAGAGTACCTGAATGTCACACAAGATTTTGCATTTTTAAAAGAGAAGTTTTGGTTGATGGAAAAGGAGTTTGAGTTTTGGATGACCAAAAGAACAGTAGACGTAGAGAAGGATGGAGTTGTATATACTCTAGCTAGGTATTATGAAAATTCGTCTGGGCCTAGACCAGAATCCTACAGGTAATAGTCTAGTTTACATTTAAAATCAACAAAAGTTTCCTTTATAATTTATAAACAAAAAAACATTAAAATCATTTTAGAGAGGATGTTTTAACTAGTCAGAGCTTCCGTACAAAAGAAGAGAAGGACAATTATTACAACGAATTAAAATCAGCGGCAGAAACTGGTTGGGACTTTTCCAGTCGATGGTTCGTCTTTCAGGGCACTAACAAAGGTAAGCAATATTATACTTGAACAAATACTCGATTATCACCTTCACTAAAGTCATTTAGCTTCTTCAAGGATTATCTTTTCTTAACTTTACTCTTTACACTGTGTACAAAACTTTCCACGATTGAAAACTGGAACTTGAATTGATTGAAGAACTTAATCTATAAGAATCTAAAAACCTTTAACGAGACCAAATCTTAATCAAAACATAATTATTATTATTTCAGGAAACTTGACCAACTTGAAAGCCAGATCGATAATTCCGGTGGATCTAAACTCAATAATTTACAAGAATGCTAAAATCTTAGCCAAATATTCTAAATTCCTGGGCAACGAATCTAAAGCCGAATACTACAACAAGAAAGCGGACATGTGGATGAAAGCAGTCACCGCTGTTCTATGGCACGACGAAGTTGGTGCCTGGTTAGATTATGATATCTCAAATGATATAAAACGAGATTATTTTTATCCTACCAACATCCTCCCTTTGTGGAGTATGTGTTATGACGCCACAAAAAGGGAGATGTATGTGTCCAAAGTATTAAAGTACCTGGAAAAGACGCAGATCATGTTAAACTTGGGGGGTATACCGTCAACGTTAGAACATTCTGGAGAACAGTGGGATTATCCTAATGCTTGGCCTCCTTTGCAATATTTTGTCATATATTCATTGGACAATACCAATGATCCATGGGCTCAAAAATTGGCGTATGAAATTAGCGAGCGATGGGTTAGAAGTAACTATAAAGCGTACAACGAAACTCATAATATGTTTGAGAAGGTAAAATTATTCTTATACATAGAAAACAAAAAAAATTGAAAAAATGCTTTTGAACAAAAATTAAAAAAACAAAAAATATTTACAGTACGACGCAACAGTATCTGGTGGTTATGGTGGAGGTGGTGAATACGAAGTTCAAGTTGGTTTCGGTTGGACTAATGGCCTTGTTTTAGACTTGCTAAACAAGTACCACGACAGAATTACAGCCAATGATCGGTTTGTTCCGTCAGATGTGGTAAATACAGCGATACCTTCGCAAACAGTTTTGTCAAGTGCAGGTCAAATTATGACCGGCATTCTTGCCCTTATGATATCTTTAGCCGCAGGATTTATAGGGTGAGGTCAGTAAAATTGCAATCATATTGTATGCAAATGATTTATGATTTGAGATTTATTAAAAGTGTTTTATTTTTTTTCTTCTGTTACAGATATACTTCTGGTTGACTAATCTTTACAGAGCTGACTTTGGAACGAGACGTGTTTCCAAGAATTGAATGCTAATTCCAACTTTTAATGCAACTTCATTTTCCTTCTTGATTTCCTTTTCACAAATTTTAATTTTTTGAACAATAGTAAGAAAGTATTTTTAGGGTTTTCAAAAGTTAAAATGTTTAGGAAATGTCTTTAAATTACATACAAGAAGGTATTACGTAAAAATTTATTTATAATTTGAATAGGATTATTGTTAATCATGCTTTTGAGTTTGATCAAAAAAATCGTATGAAACTTTGACGTTGCTGGTCGACTTTTCAGGTTTTATATTGAATGGCATTTTAACGGTACATCGAGTTTTTATTTATAAATTACAATTCTGCATAATATTGAGTATTCAAATAAGAAATTACAACTCAAACATTTGTGATATTACTGTATTTGTAATTTATATTGCAGTGTTTTAAAAAGTTAGATTATATTCATTTGTATTTATAATCAAAAGAAATTGAAACAAAAATAATAACATTTTATATTGCACTTTATTTACAAATTCATCTCGGTGTACACAGACTGGATTAGTTTGTAATGTTGATTATCTAAGCTGATTTTCCTAATTTGTTTGTATGTATAGTATATATTAAATATAGTTAACATAATAACTACATTAGATTAATAGTTTGCTATAATTGATGTATTCTTGTCTTTTTTTGAGAATTCCGTCATTGGAATGTTTTACACTGTTGCTGTGTTTTTTATGTTCATTATTTATAATTAATAATAAATTGTTCAACTCTTCTGACAATGATTACAAGTCGAACATTGTATTACAAGTTTGAAGGATTTTATATAATTCTGCATTCTTCAAAAGTTTTCCAATCATTAACTTTTGTAAATAGCTCATACCAATAGAAAAAAAACTTTATAAATTTTACATGAACGCGTAGTTTTTCTCATTTCATCTAGTCATATTTAAAATAAATAGTGAATTATTCAAAAAAATTATGTAGAAGTATTATAATTAGTATTAATTAAGTCGGGTGAATTCAGATTTTTTTTATTTAGTATTTAATAAATAAAATATTAAATGATTAGATTAATTATAATCAAGTATTTATATCATAATTTATAATTAATGTAAAACATCAGTCGCATTGAGAATTTTTTATTTAATTACGCTACCATGTAAAATCATATTATATTTAAAATTAAATTTCAAAATTGCATGATAGATATTTCTTATATTTTATAGTGATTTTATATTTATTGTCAAAATATTCTAAGCCCACTCAATTGTACATTAATTTTTGACATGATATTTTTTTTTAATAAATTATGCAAAGATATGTTTTATCTTTATAAACACCGATTATCTTGTCACAGTTTGATAAAAATTAACGTAAAAATGTCATATCAAAAAATTAATGTGCTCACTGAATAACAAAATGTGATATACGTAATTTATATTTTATAATAATTAAAAATATGAATGTGTATTACATTAATACATAGATTACTATTTCCAGTAGAATTAACATATTATCTAAGTTATTGTAAATGTATACATATTTTTTATTAAAATTAAATTATTTAACGGATAACAATTTTGACTATCGTGTAAAAAAAATGTAATCGATTATTTATGCAAACGTAAAAATACGTACACATTTATTGTTTTCTTTAATTATTTATATAAATATGATTCCGTTAATTTATACTTTTAAAAACATTTAATTTAACATAAAAATAAATGTAAATCCGGATAACTATACTTTTAAGATAATTTTTTTTTAATCTATTGTAATAAAATAAAATCAAATATTATCTTGATTTACATAATAAAACATTCATTAATTGTGTTTAATTAGATTTCAACTCCATTTTTGTAACTTCTTAAGATAATAATAATTTAGCATATCAATGGAATAAAATTTCCTACTTTGTCCTAATATTCTTATTGATTATGAAATTTTAAAATAAAGTTGTTTTTCTTTTTTTTTATAAACAAAAAAAAACTTATAATAAAAAAAGAAAAGAAAACCATCTCACTTTCCTCCTATTTTAATTTTTTTTTGTATTTTTACCTTTTTCCATTACTTTTGCAGGGCAAAAGTTTCAAAGACAATTTTTACCATGATTTCAAGGTATTGAAACATTTTTATATTACGAAAATGGTTGTCGATGAATTGAACCTTGTTGAAAAATAAAAAAGAACTGTTGCGAATTTTGTTGCAACAAAAAGTCGCAACTGTTTCCTTACAGTCAAGTTTGAGTGACTTCAGTTTATTATACAATAAATGTCCAGGTGTTATAGTTATTTTAACAGCAATAAACTATTGAAAAGCGTAACAAAAACACACCATTGACACCAATTTATTCAATTCAATGTAATTGAATAACTGAAATAAATTAATAAACTTTGCTATTAAATTGTAACTGAACTATAATTTTTTAACTATACCATTGTGTAAAAACATTTTATTACATATTGTAAAAATCTTTTATTAAGATTAAAAAAACATTATCGCAGTTCATAAAGTTAAATTAAAAATATTAAAATCAAATAAAATTACGTAACGTTTTTATAGAAACCAATATAGGACACTGTTACTTTTGTTTTCTTAAAAATGCTTTACGGTCTGCTGCTTCTTGCTTAGTATTATTTATCACACCAAGTCGAGGCCATGTAATTAGTATCGTAAAAGGATAAAAATTATTTATCTATGTAGCTTGTATTCAACTTTTAAATAAAGATTTTTTTTTCAATTAAAATCAATTGTCATAAGAAGTGTTAAATAATTAATAAACTAACAAACCGCTTAATTAATAAATTACTCAGATCTCAACATAGAAATTTAATTCCAAATTAACTGGTCATTTGGAATTGAAATTCAAAAGAATAATTATGAAAATGACTAAATTTTCTGTACCCATTTACGTTATTGTCCAAAGCTACAAATCATACACGCATACAGACAATTTCTTCTCTCATATTTATACATATCTTTTTTTTCCGGCCGTCATTCCTGTGATCACTTTACATAATGATATAATCTAGCGTACAAAGAGTCATGAAATGTGACATAACAAAACTATCGAAAAGCAAACTCGTATTACAGATTAAAATCAAAATTTCATACAGGTAACTTCGTATGTTCCAGTACGGCAAAAAAGATTTAAAAATTTTTATAAAGTATTACCATCAATTATGAATAATTTCAATCACGTAATTAGTCCCTTAGAGAAACTGCCAGGTTTCAAGGATCAATATGATATGATGATTTCATGATAATTGAAAAGTTTTTTCAGTTTATTTAGTCATTAAAAATGAAGGTAAAGGATTTGAAAGTTGGAATTAGTTTTATATTTGTGGGTAAAAAGTATAATTCAAAGTTTATGAAGATAAATTTAAAATGTATTAAAAAGAAAATCTATGTAACTGTACCCAAGTTGATTTATAATATTTTTTAATTTTTTCACAGAATCGTAATGTACAAACGACGACACTATTATCCTCCGCCGCTGTCCACGATGCCCGACAAACTCAGATCCGCAGAAAGAGCAAACATTTACCGCAAGAGAATCGCCTACACGGAACTCAAGGACATGAACAACGATTGACAAGCGTTCAGCTGATCTAGGTAACTCTTCAAGTCTGATGAAATTGACAGTGACAGTGAAACTGAGCGTGTTCCAGCCAACTTTACAAGCCGACACCAACTGAGTTGGAGCAGATCTTGCGCGTGACAAAGTGCTTCACCAATCGCGGACTTCTTCATCTGCTCGTGCTGCCAGAATCAACAATTTAGCCTTTTAACTAAACTGTAAATAATCATTAAATTCAATTACTATTTATTATATTTTTAGAGAAAGAATTGATGAATTCTGTAAAAAGTTAACAACAACGTTTTTATAAACGAACTAAATCATGTAACTTTTATTAAAATCTTTTGATTTTACAAAAGAATTTCAATTTTTATAAGCAATGTAAATAATTGAACAAAAATTTCTTCCAAGCCAAAGAGAAATTAGAGATGCTTTAGCTTTAAGTTTAGAAAAACGAATGATCAGACTGTATAAGTGAATTTTGTGACTGAAAATATAATTTTTGTATTTTGTTTTCATTTGCGAGGCATAGAAAAATTGAAATTATTTGTAAATTACTGATTATAATTTTAAAAAAATAATATTAGATGACGTCATTGTAAATAGATATTGTTGTATAGCTACTTTACATATCTGGGTTTGATTTATTTATGTGCTTGGTAGTTGTTAAAATTTGAGCAACTTTTTTTTATTAATTTATGGAAAAAGTCTATTAGA
>JABFPM010003153.1:0-14896 GCA_022817325.1 Idris sp. 1 HC-2018
TACTCTGTCTCTTACAATAGGACGTAGTTCACGGTCCAGCCGCAGAGAAGCCGTGATCAGTTCTTTGGGAATCCAAATGTGCAATAAAAAATTGGGGTTCTCATTTAAGATTTTAAAGTTGGCCCCCACCTCGCCCCCAGAGAGTGGGGGTAGGGAGTTGAGTTTGACATCATTAAATAGCTTTTAAAAAAATATTTGACACGTATTTTCCCGTTTTTCGATCTGATGTGTATTTCTCGAGATATTTGTATGTCCCGGAACTTTTTCCACACCCTGTATAATCGGATATTAAATAATATATTTAAACGTCATTTGAGGTTAACGCTCTTATATTCCGCATCGAACCAATATGTATTTTATCATAGGCAACATCTGCTGAGTTTTCGCGAAATGTGGACATAATAAAGTATAGTTTTGCGCTTTGCCGCAGCCGCAAAAATACGTGCTTTGAGTTCTATTTTCTCTCAACAACATTTGCAGTATAAGTTAAACATTTACACAAGAATGGAAGAACATTTCAAAAGTCCTTCAGAAAAGTTAAACCAAAATTTCGTCACGTATTTTGTCTTCCGAAGATATCGAGGCAGGAGACTAGATAGAAATTAAATTGCTTCAGCTTCATCGAACCTCATAAAAGCATGCATGGCAGTAATATATAACAAGAATGGTAATTTATTGTCGGAAATTAAAACGCATTGCACTTGATTTATGATTAAGGAGCATTCTCCAGGAAAATCGCAAAACTTTTTCGGATAAAATTTTTTCAAAATCAATCAGTTTCTTGTTTTTTTCTGCATTGATTTATTTTAATCAAATGTACATGTTTCAGAGTCATAATTGAAAAGCCTTGAAGTGCTTTGCAGAATATAAATTTGTCATTTGGCATTTCAGTGAAACATTTCATTGTAAAGAAATTCGTTTTTATCTGCACATTATAATATGCTCTGAATAATAATTATAATGTTGATCTAAAGAAAAATGCGTATGCTTTGAAGAAACAAAACTCTGCCAACACTGTTCGAAGTATTGACAGGACATATATTGATCCTGCACATTACTTTATACGAGAAAAAACGAATTTTTATGCAAAGTTTGATCAAACCTATTGATCAGCACATTCTGATAATTCAGTATTAACCATCTAATAAAAGTATGATTTTGTATTTTATGTACTTGGGCAATTTAATTTTTGTTTTAGTGAATATAAAAATGAAATTTAATGCCATTAATGTTGTAATGTTGAGAGTTAAAATTTAAAATAAATTTTGCAGATTAGTAAACCGTTACTTTAAGTTAACATTATTGAAAGAATTTGGGACATTTGCGCAGAGATCAACTTAACTGGATAAACCTAAATCTAATTAACAGGAGAGTAAACTAAAAATAACTAACAAGTTAAAAGAGATTGAATTAACAAGTACAAGATTCTTGTGCAATTTACACATTTTCACGTGCAATCAAATTTGCAAAGAGGAATAATACTCGTGTGCAACATAAACATGTAAAACCGTCTAATTGCCATCTGGAAGTAGGTACATTCATTTTACGCTTCTAAAAAGTTCACGTTTCATTTAAGTAACATCAATTAATCAAAATAAAATGCAATTTGCATAACCAAAAAGGGTGCAGCATTTATTCAGTTTTACTAATATTTAAAACAATATTAATGTTGACACTTGAGATAAACATATTACGTATGGTGTATTTACAGTGTCGCGTTTACCAAATAGGATAGAAAAATGAATAATTATGAAGGGTCCTTTCAAGTCACAGTTATGATGCAGCGATAATATGGCAGCTTAACAAAGTGAAGCGAATGACAGTATTTAGTTATCTTAAATAAATTCTCTCTCCTGTTTTCCCACGTACACCATTATGTTTGTTCACGTATACAACAGCGAATATTTAAGCAGTTTTAATGCAATTACTATTAATATTTTTTTTAACTTCAAAATCCCAGGATTATTAAAAAAGCTTAATTTTTTTGTAAATGTTCGTAATTTTTGAAATTTTAATAAAATGCTTAAAGTTGCAGGTAGGAACCTCAGTAAATGCGGATCATGTCTGATCTTTTACTAGAAAATGCTAGATTTTACATTAATAATGGTCTATTGAGCAAATAATGATAATCTTTACATTAAATTACAAGATTTGTTGTAAAATTACCAAACACTGTGTTTAAAGCTTCATCTTTGTATTTCTAAAACTTTTTGCATAATTATTCATTAACATATTATAATTTAAAAACATTTCATGGTGCCTACTGCTTTTTTTACCTACAATTTCATAAGTTTTTATTGTAGAGTCTTAAAGTCTGAAAAATTATGAACATTTAAAAAAATATTAAGCTTTTCGATGATTCTTAAAAAAGTTATGGTGTTTTGAAGTTATCTAAGCAAAAAAAACATTTTTCAGGTTTCAGGGTATCGGACGTCAGGAAAGATCAAATTTTATTTTAACTAAAGCATTTTAAAACTGAAGCTTCAAGCTTTCAAATTAAAAAAAATTGAACGTACCTGTAAAATTAATTGAGTTATGACAATGTTAAAATTGAAAATTTTTACGAAAAATTTGTTTGACGAGTGTATTATTGACTGATAAAATACTGTTTTTTCGCTTCGTCATAATTTTCGCTAAATTCAATTGAACAATTTTGAAAGCTTCTTGAAAAAAAGTTAAAAGTTGTTTGAGAAAAATGTACAACAGTTTTATGCAAAAATAATATAAGAAAGTGAAGGAAAAACATGAGTCTGCATGAGGACTATACACAAGATTACATCCAGACTATTTTTTGCCGAGAAATGTTTAAAGACTTTATAACGAAGTTTTGGTAAAGAAAAGCAGTTACTCTTTTGCCGCTTTTTGTTGTCACGATAAACTTTGTGGCACGTGATTATATGAATGTCGTTCCGGGACACAGTTCGCCACTTACGCTTCACTGCCTTGATCTTTGAATGGTCAGAGCTACTTTATCTTGTCTCACGTTTACAGGTCTACCAGGCCTGTAAAGTCTAGGTCAAGATCTCTTTTTATTATTCAAACGAAATAAAAAAAATCAATTCCACTTTATGGAATTTTGTAGTACAACAAAAAACTTTTGTAGTACAATAGAACAATGGCACGCAATAACTAAGAATGTTGAATGAAAACCATCGAGAATTCACAAAAAAGAGTCTTTTATTCAATGAACTCAATGAAAGTTTTAAAAAGAAATTCTTGTTACATGTTATTACTCAATCAAGTTTAATCTTGTTAGCGGAAACATTATGAAACACGTGTTTTTAATTAAAAAGTTTTATTGAATTAAAAAAAAAAGAAATCAAGTTGCAAAGTTTTTAATAAAAAGCATTTAATAAAAGAAGTTGTGTCAAATTCAAATTAAAATTTGTTTTCGTAAATAAAAAGAAAAGAGTGGAACTTGTTGTACTATAAAAACGTGTTTCATTGACAAACCTGACACTCCTGTCACGGTGTTGAAATTGCGGCTTCAGGCGTTGTTCATCTTCAAAGTTATTCGAGAATTTTAGCCGGTCTGAGATTTATAAAAACACTTCTCTTTGTAAAAGATTGTACGTTGCATTGTTTTTGTTTCACTGTCCTAAGTACCGAATAAAGCCTGCAAAATGCTATCGGACGTCCTTTGCCACTTGTTTTTTATTTCTTTCTTTTTTTATGCTAAGCGAACATAATTCGCGCATGCTCAATTTGATAAAGGATTCAGTGTCATCTGCAACAGTGCATAATGAATTTTGCATGACTCTGGAGAAAGGGTGTATATGCTCTTTTGTCGGTAAATTACCGATAGTAAGTAAAACTTGATCCACTGATGACAATTTTTCAACTATTGATAAGAGTTACCTCTAGTAAGAAAAAAATTAGAAATAAATTTGTTATCTTACACAGATTTTAATTTGTTATCATGGACAGATAAAAAATTTTTTAACTAATAGTCGTAAGATTAATATAAAAATTATGTAAATGGAAAGAAGAAATGTAAATTAAATTATTTTTAATAATTTTTATTGTTTTTTTGGATTTTTTTTAATACAAAGATATCAAAAGTACACGCAATAATTGTAAAATAGCATGGTTGATTAATTACCTTAAAATTATTATCAAACTCGATTTACGATCTAAAGTTACAAATATCTAAGCCTACCCGAAAATAGAAAGTAATACAACTCGTTACTTCAAAAAAAGGCACATTGGTGAAACCAAAAGTGAATAATTATACAATCTTAACACATATTCGAAGAAATAATGTTTAGAAATGTGTATAACAAATTTAACAATAGTAAATAATAATCGAATTAGTTTATTGTAAATAATTACTAACTTTTATATAGAAACCATTTTGCAATAATTTTTTTTTCCCGAAACTAAGATAGAATTTAGTAAATATCTGTTTAGTTATTTCATTTGAAATATTTCTTTAAGAAAGATTATAATTTCGATCAGGACTGTACACATTTTTAGTCCACCCATCATGATTCAATTTTGTATTAGTAATTATCAACAATAACTCAATTTGAATAAAAAATTATTTAAATAACATAAAACTGTTTAATCATAATCCTGTTGTACGATGATTTTTCAAATTTAATTAACAAAGGTTCATAATTCCAATTGTGAAAATTTTGACAATAAGTTCAAAATGGCAAAACATGATTGTAATTGAAACGTTTTATGTTAATTAAAATTATTATTTGTGTCGCTCTTATTTGCTAGTAAATAAATGTAACGTAACAATTGTCGTTGTTTAACATTATAAACACATACTTATGTCGTGACATTGTTTGTGTAAAATGTACAATTTGTGTTCCACAATTTCCAACAATTCAGCTTATTAATTTCAAAATTCATGAAAAATTCAAAAGCCTCATACTTTCAACTCTGAAATTGAATAAATTATAATTTTTTGTAAATGCTTATAAACACAATCAATTATAATTGAGTTTACTAATAAAGCAATCACAATGTATGTTTGTAAAATAAAATATCAAATGCAAATTTGATTTAAATTTTGATTCTAACTGGACGTATCAATTAAGTTTGGAATAATTATGACAAAATTCATTATTTTTGTATACCAAAGGCTATTTATTGATACTTGAATATTAAGTTCTTGAACACTTCATTTTAATATTTATTTATTGAATTATCGAGCTGGAAATTAATTTGTGTATTTATAAATCAAAATTTTATGCTAAACAATTTTTCTAAATAAAAGTGATGTTATTTTTCGCTGATTTACTGAATTTCTTTTGCAATTCAGCTGTTTCTTTATTTTGAGTAAAAATGTTCAAGTTAATTAATATAGCAGAATTTGAACAATTTTGAATTATGTTTTTTGACCCTATTTTCAAAAGCAATTGATTATTTTATGAGAGTCAGAAGTTAAAAGAAACTGTTTGATTTTAACAAAATATTAACTGAAGAATTAACTTTGATTTTGAACAATGAATTATTTTTATCAACATTTTTAGAATTTTTCAGTATGGTCAAAGAATCATTGCTTGTTATTTTTTTTATACCAAACTTTTTACTTTTCCGATGTTTCATATAGTTGTTAATTCCCATTTGAGTAATTTTTTTTTTATGTTAAAACATTTATTTTTGTTCAAAAAAATAAACAAAATAATATATAGAAATGTATAACAGTTAAAACCAGATTAAAAACAAGCCTTTTTGTTATTGACAGAAGATTTGTTTATAAAAAATCTGTATAATTTTACTTGTTGCTGTATTTAGTAAACAGTCAACTAGTATCAGTTTCACAATTTTAATAAATAAATTATTAATTGATACGTCAAAACAAGAAATATTGGCTCAATTACGATTTACTGTCATAATTAAGTCATTATTGTATTTTATTTCTGCGTTTCTATTAAGCAAATCCATATCAAAATATATATGTAAAATTTTGAATTATGACAAACATAAGTGCGATATAATTTTGCAAGTGAATATAAGTATTTTTGTATTATTTCAATGTATATTGTAATAATTATGGGATTTGATTGAAAAATACGATTTAAGAATGATTATATTTTAACTAACATTATAATCATTCTGTAAATTTCTGTTAACAGGTGTATTAAGAATTTGTTGTATTTCCATCAATTTCAATATTTTAAATCTATTTTCATCATCAGATGTAACTGGACAGTTCAAACCCCATTTTTTGCTTAATTTTTTTAGAATTTTTCATGAGTTATGATAAACTGGTGTTTTTATTTTTCATCTTTTTTTTGTTTTTGTTAACTGCTAACAAATTTTCAGATTATAAAAACATAACAAATGAAATTCAACTTTTGTAACAAATCAAATTTAACTTTTGTAACAAAACACTTTTGAAAATTCAACTGATTCTTTTTTTTTTCAATTTTCATTTGTTTTTCCTTGTAAGCTCGTTTTTGCATTGCTTTAACATTCAATAAAATAACAGATCATAACTTGAATAATTTGAAAATAAAAACAATGGTTTGTAAAACATAACAAATAACATGATAATTTCGATGTACTTCGTACTGTATTGTTTTAATTTCTAATGTCAATTTTTTTCTTGAGAAGTACAATAAAGTATGTATGAATCTGCGAATTTGTGAGATTTTTCATAAAAAAACTACTTCGCCAAGTGTTATCATTCACTTTCATGCCTAAGATTTAACAGAAACAAGATAACAATCAAACAAACATAACAAACAGTCCAAAATAAAACATAAACTTAAAAAATAGTGAGATAATTTTTTAAATTAATTCGGATAAAATGTTATTCATTCCAAAAACAGTTTTTTATTTTATTTTTTGTTGTTGTCAAAAAAATGATCTAGCCTGAAATCAACAAATAGAATGTAACCGTAATTAAACTGTTTAAACTTAATTACAACCCTTTAACATATATAAAGTCAACCTCAAATTTAATGATTCAAAACTTAAACAGTAACAATCCAAAAACGAAACTTAATAGAAAAATTTTTTAATGAATTGTGAAGGCACTTAAGTGAATTAACACCGAAACAAATAACTTCAACGAACCAAGCAGGGTAATACATAACAAATGCCAATTATGAAATTGCGTAGGGTCGATGTTTTGGGTCACAACAATACAACAAACGCGCGAACAAAAACTACGTATAAATTCAATGACAAAAAAAAGAGAAAAGAGTAATAAATAGCAGACAACAATCGAAAGCAAACCGCAACAAGATAAACTTTTGTCAGGGAAACAGAAAACAAAGATTTCAACGGATAACATAAAATGTATTCAAGAAATAAATGATAAGCGTAGTTCGAAGCTCAATATTGAGCGCACCTTTTCAAGATTAACAACAGTTGAATTAAACGTAACAAGAAAGGGATTAACAATAACAATTGTTGAATTTTGGATTTAAAAAAAGAGAAAGGTCGGGACACTTTTGTTGGGAGCAACAATGTGATAAAACTTAACAAGAACAGTAAATAAAGTAAAAAAATAAAGACTGAGTTAGCTAGCAAACAAATAGTACAATAATTATACTAACCAAACTCATTCTTTTTCAACTGAGAACAAATCGTAGAAAACGTAATATAATGAATTAATCACGATGACAAACAAGAACGAATAAAACGTGAACGAACTGAAACAAAAACTCAAAAAGGCTTTTTCAGGCCAAAAATTCAGCTGTGATTTATATTCAGTTTGCTGATTTTTTTTGAACACACGACACAAATAACAAGATGGACAATTTAGAATTTAAAATATGTGTACAGTTTACAAGAACTTAAATTTAGTATTATAAATAATATAATTAAAAATGAGTAAACAAATTGGGTAAGTAAGAAGTAACGTTTTGAGTGTATACTTTCTATTTAAAACCTACAAAGACACTCAGAATTATAATCCTAACACTAAGACAAACTCGAAGATAAAAACCATCCCTTATAGCAGAAGAATTCACAAGTATTCACCAATTATTTAAATTGGTTTTATGTGCCAATAGGGACTATATTGGTTTATGAGTACCTATCCTGCGAAAAATTTTGTATTTGAAATGGATTATGAATAAATTACTAGTACGAATGGTGTATATAATTTCTAATAACTATAATCAAACACCAACTTACGTATAAGTGAAGTTAATTTTTATTCACTGGATTATCAAATATTTTCAATTCGAAAGCCAGTTTTTGAACGGAAAAAGCGTTAGAATAAAACCCTACTGAACAACTCTGAAAGTTGTTACAACTACGAATTAACTTTAATCTAACTTATTTTTAATTAACTTTACCGAAAAAGAAACGACACACTGGAACACACAAAATGTATTATACGAAGATACACCAAATTTAATTCTAACCCTAAAGAATCTCGAATGATAGATCATCCACTAATTCCTGACGATGCAAAAATAATTCGTGAAACAAAAATAAATAAATGATACAAAAAATAAATAAAAAAAAATTGAAGTTGTTTGGGTGACACAATAAAGCAGCTTCTGCAAATGAAATTGGTAAATGAAACAAGACTGCTGCCAGCAGCATATATGCAGGTTAAAATGTCGTAATTTTGATGTAAAAAATGTAAAGCCAAAAATAAAATTGGTGAGATTCTTGTGCTGCTTCATTGATTACACTGAGATATTGTAACTCAATCGCAAATAAAGTTCCTAATATAGTAAAAATAAAGTGAACAAAAAAGCAGGCCATTTTACAAGTACAGCGAGACAATGATTTGAAAAACAAAATAAAATATGGAAAACAAAATAATAATAATAATAATAACATCTTTTTGAAGCGGATGTATACCAATCATTCAAAAAGTTTATAATTTCGGCTCACGAGTAGTGAAAAGTATGGCTTTTCGATATCATTGTGAATTTTTTATCAATAGTATCGAAAAAGCAGACGATAAGTCTTCACAACTCGCGACCGCAATTTCAACAATTTTTTCTTTTTTTTCTTTTTTACCAAACTACATAACAATTGTTTTAAACTAGTAATAGAAAATTAACAATGAATTTTGTAACAACCGGATTAATAAATGATGTGTTCTGTTTATTACAAAAGAATTAAAAATTTCCGATAATTAGTAATTGTAAAATCACTGGGATTTATTATGTTCAAAATGATGCGGGCAATGGCCATTCACTTTTATATAATTTTTTTTTCACAATTCAAAGCTCACGGATTTATATATCATTAGAGTCTTTTGTGTAACGTTGGAAACTTGAAATTCTTTTGTAATATTTGCTTGTTTGGATATCGTTGCAATCCAATTTTTAATTGATTGCATGAATATCAATCATGATATTTGAAATACTCAATTTTTTTCGGTTCTATTTTCGTATGTTTTATATTTTTCAGCTTTAATTGTTTTTTGTAATTGAAAGTTACTTTTTACTCCTTTCACTCATGCATTTTTTTTTTTTTTTTTTTTTTTTTTTTTTTTTTTTTTTTTTTTTTTTTTTTTTTTAGATTTTCTGTTCTTTTTTTTGGAAAAATAAAATAAAGTATAAATCAAAAATAAAAAATAGATTAGGTAAAATGCTCAACGCTGTATTGAAATTAAAGATTCATTCAGATGTAAATTTTTTAAACAAATTGCCGTAACGTGGTTTTAATATTTCAGTTCTTTTGTAACATAAATAATTAATCACAATACTTTTTTTATAATACTATTTTTTATAAATGATTGTAATAACAATAAGCATGAGTTTTACCCATTTCAACCGTGATTTCAATATAATTATGGAATTTGAAAATTCAAGTATGATCTTTGAAGAGTTTCAGAAGAGATATTTTGAGTAAATTGTTTTCGCTCTTGTAAAATATCATAAACTGCAAAAAGTACCTATAAAATCTGTATTGTATCGAAACGAACCGTTTTTCTTTAATAAAATATTTTTAACAGTGCAGTTTTCATCAAAAGGTAATTCCATATTATATTGATATCTGATTGAACAAAAAATATATAAATAAAAAGGAAAATAAATAAAAAAATAAAAAAAGAAAATAAATAAATGTAACCAAAGGAAATAAAAAGAAAAATAAATTAAAACTAAATTAAAAATAAAACCCTTAATCTAGACAGCCGTAGTTTTACTATTTAATGCATTTGTGTGGTTGTGTTTGTGCATGATGTAAAAATCAAACTTAAACACGGTCATTGATTTTACTTTCTATCACATTATATTGGATATTTTTTAGCAGGATCGAGTTGATTCCGCTTGATTCCTCTTTTCTTTTGTTTTCTTTTTTTTATTTTCAATAATGAATGTATTGATTTTGTTTGCTTTGCTTTCGGAAGTTTGATTTTAACAATCCAAAAAATATAAAAAAAATTTTGTGTGTAAGTATAAATTTATCCTTCTATTTTTGCAGAATCTTGAAACAGTATAGATTCTATATTGAAACTAAATGTCAGATCGAACGGCTGTATAATAATAACAACAATTGTTAAACAACATTACTTTTTGTGTCAATCCCACGTTGGATATACTTCTCGAATAGATCCTACGACGAATAAACGTAAAAATGCCCAAATGAACAGCTGCGGTGTTCTTTTTGCAGCCAGAACCAAACGAAATCTTCATTTTCAGTTGTCGCTTTAAAAAAAAAGCCCCAAGTTGTGCATACATTTTGCTGAGTTGGCTTCTTAACAATGCGTCCACCGTTGAAGGCAGTCGTTGAAAAAAATATTCGGTTTCTGACGGTTAACGAGTATGCGACTGGTTTTGACGTTTTGATCAGAATTCTCCAACGCTCCTGTAAGCACAATCACAACATTGAAATGATTGCAAGTTATAGATATACCGACTAAGCAAAATCAAACACAAAAACTCACCAGTTTGGAGATGTAAATTTTTGTCCATCAATAGTCGATCAATTTTTGTTTTCGTTTTAACGCGTCTTCACTTTTCTTCTTCTTCTTTTTTTTCATCCTTGTAAGTTCATAAGTCGAAATCGATAGCTCAGGATCCAGGACTGGATGTGTGTGAATTTGTATTCCAAGATGGTTCACTTGTTGAACGTGAGGTGATTCACAGATTTCAACTTTTTATTTTGATCCCCTTTTTTCTCCAGGTGTTAAAATAGCTTCTGTTGGCCCTCCGATATTCGTTCCTTCATCTAATACACCGAAAGGCTTATGTAATTTTGATTGTGCGTAAGTAGTTGGAAAAGGAAAAGCTTTTTCGGTTGCTCTGCACGTTTTTCATTAAAACTGTTTCGCTTTTAATTTTTTCAAATCATCTGCAAGCAATCTGTTTTTCGAAAATTCACAGTTATGATGGATTTGGAGCTGTGCTTAAAGTTGAATTTTTAAACTGTATATCACGTTCAGATGAGTAGGTTTGCTATTTGGATTTGTTTTTTTCTTTTTTCGTTATGCTTTCTCCCCCACCTGATGAATGCAAAATTACGATGAAAAGCGATATTAATGTTCGATTGCGAGCACAGGAATTGGCTGGTAGGCCAATTTTGTGGCACCGAATGTTTATGACGTTTCCTGTTGTATATGTAATTGACAAATGAAACATACGTAATTAGATTTACCTTTTGTTGCTTTCCTCTGTTTGTTAGTTTGCTTATTAGTTGTTTTTGTTTTTGCCTTTTTATTTTTTGTTCTCTGCTGATTTATCGTTTGTCAAATCCCACGTGCAAATCGACAACCAAGTCAATTTGCAAATCAATTATTGCGATGACAAGTTTTATGACTTGTTGATTTCTTTCTCAAAGTAACTTTTTGTCGAGGAAAAAAAGGCTTTGCTGATTTAAATTTTGATAATTAATACATTTATCTGTCTATTTCTTTTTTGAGTCAAAAACTTTTGTAACTTTCTTGTCAAAGTACTATTCAGGAAAAATGCTAATTTTTTCTCATTCAGAAATGTAAATGTTTATGAAAATGAACGCAGTAATTTATGTATTGAAGCTTTTCGAGATTTTGATTATTATCCAGAATAATAAGGCCAATGTGCTCTCTTCAATTTTTTATGAGCTGCAGATTGATTGCTGATTTATGCTCATCTTGCCAGTGAAGTCCGTGAAATTTTCAATTCCTTCTCCGCTGGTACTTTGGGGGATTGCTTTTTGGTTGAGTGTGTCTTCTTCATCTTTGGTCCTTATCTTTGGCCTCAAAAATCTAGGCTTGTGTTGATCCTTTGGCTCCGTTCGAACGTTGCTTAATTCTTCCAAACGGCAGGACCTGGAAGGGTGTGAGCGTTAGCTACGAAGCATACTAATTAGAAAGTAAAAGAAAAAGGATGAAAGACAGAGAGAGTAGAAGAAGAAGAAAATGAACGTTTGGGGAAGGAGGTATAAATAATACTGTGGTTTATGAAGGGGCTATGACTGGTTGAAAGCGAGGAAGTGATGAAAAAAACATACAGAACTAATACTATTGTACTGTGTAATTCAAATGAAGGGGTTTGTTTAGTGAAATACTTGAATTACATGGCTTTAACTACGTACAAGACGAAGACAGAAAAAACTCGGAGGGGGGTTTTGAACAACTATAAAAGAAGGGAGTCTGGGCTTCACTGAGTTCTTTGTTGCTTCTTGAATTCTTGAGGACTCGAATGCTCATGCAGTACTGTTGGCTTTTGTCGTTTTAGAAATCAGACTTTTTTAGTTAGCTTCTCAGCAAGCAACGTTTGATTGCATTGGTGACTCTAACTTAATTGTGAAGAGTTTGCAAAAATTAAGACTTCTTCGCATAACATTTTTTTTAATTTTATGCACGTTGTTTTCTTTTTCTTATGATTTATGAATGAGCTGCGATTGTAGTTCAGTATTTTTCGTCGTTTTTTTTGTATTACTGTTTCGTTAGTCAAATGGAAATTGGTTTTTGAATTAATTTACATTACGGTATTGTTTGTTTTCCAAAATTACTATTTTTGTGTTCTGCGTTTTAGAGGTCAAATTGAAATGATTTTTATGAGCATTTGATGTATTAATTTCTTCATTTTTTTTATTTATGTTTTTAACAATTTTTCAATCAGTTTTAGATTGACACACCAGTTAAGAGACTAAAGTTGTTTGATTTTGTTTGTACATTGAATTTCATATGGTTGATTAACGATTCAGTCCAAATTCAGTTATGCTTCGTAGAGTTTTGTTTGTTTATTTGTTTTTTTTTTATGTTTTATTATAAGTATATTTTTCATGTTATGTGTGGCTAGTGTGTATGAGTTTGTATATCAAATCTATTTTATGTGCCTTTAGTTTTGAATAATTTGATATTATTGCATATTAAAATGAAAATTTACTTTAATAAAATATTTATTAATATTTATATGAACTTACAATTCATGACTATTTGAATAGACTTTGTATCGATCAAATCGTAATTTCGTATTGGTCTAAAGTTGAATTTTGTTTATAGTCAATGATTAATTGAGATATTTCATTTTGAATGATGAGTAGTCTTGATATTAATGAAATTTGCAAATGAAACTTTTTATCAATTACATTTTCAGAGAATCACATTTCTAACAATTGCTTTATTAGCGTAATTTTTAATTCCATTGATTTGAATACACGGTGGAGTGTTATATTTCGAATGTAATTTGATTTAGTGTGAAAATTTGACGATGGAGTTTATTTTGTTGTTTTTTTTTAATTTTGTGTTTATTGTAGTATTAAATTTTGCTCCAGAATTAACAGAATGTACTTTTCTTTTTCATTTTGGTTTTGATTTATATCCATCTATTATTAATTTGAAATTTTAATTTTATTTATCCGAATATATTAATTTGTAACCGGATATTTCCAAGTTGTGAACAATTTATTTTGTTTATCCAAATACGTAAATTCGAACTGGATATTTGTGAGTAGTAAAATGTTAATACATGTGTAAATTTTCTGATTGTGTGTTCCCTGTTATTTTTTGGTTGGTGGATTCAACAGATATCATTTATTTACTGTTTAAAAATTGTCCAAAATATACAGAATTGATTTTCCTTTTTGTTGTTTTCTCCGGATATTACATCAATGATGATTTGAATGTGTGCATCTTTGCAATTTTGTATATTACATATCCAATTTGTGATTTAGTATCAAATTTGAAATAAAATTTTTAACCCACAAAAAAATTTGGTTTTGCATGATTTCTTTTTTCGAAGATAGTAGTCCATATTGTAATTCTTTCTATGATAATCTGATTTCATCCAAAAAATTTCTTTGCTATTGTGTGTATCGAAAATTAATTTCAGACTTTTGTAATTGGAAGAATTAATTTTTGCAACTTTTTCTGTGAAAAATTATTGCGGCTTGTTGAATTTAATGAATTTGTATTTTATGTATACCGATAAGAAACAATTTTAAAATTAAAAACTTAATTGCCAGTTATTTTCGAATTGTTTTCGATTGTATCTTTAAGATCATAATTTTATTTTCACCAAAATAGATTTGGATGAAATCGAATCATCAATATAACATTGTTTTAGTCAGAAATTGTTTTATGAACATTTTTCATGATTTTCTGACAGATAATTTCATTATGAATTTCGTTGTCTGTTCTCCCACGTTTATTGAATCTTTATAAAACATCAAGAAAGGAACTTTTTTTCACTGCCATTGAGAAATTATTGCATTACATTTATGATTTTATTTAACAAAGAAGAAAAAAACATGAAAAATAATTTTGTCAAGAACGTACATAAATGCTCGTTTGTGAATTTAAAATTAATGTAAACTATGTTTATATAAACAGTATATCAAAGAAAAAATTTGTACAAGCAGAATAAATAATTGCTTTTTCTTTTTCATGGCCTATTACTCAGTGGAAATAATCAAGATTAGCTGTTTTGATTTTGAAGATTACATTTTGTTTTCAATTATCACGTTTTTATTGCCGAATCTATTTTCATGCAATTTAATTTTTATCAGCCAACTAGTCCACCTTTTTTGTAAT
>JABFPM010003154.1:0-14895 GCA_022817325.1 Idris sp. 1 HC-2018
TAACATTTTTCTTTTATTTTTCTGTTCTGATGTGTATTTCACGAGCTATCCCCATTTTTTGACGAATTTTTGCCAATTTTGATTTTTGTCGATTACAGCGCCATCTATCAACTAAAATGACTCAAATTGGAGGTCAAATAGGGGTAGTTTTTTCCGGGGAATCCGAATCTGCAATAAAAAATGAGGGTTCCCATTTAAGATTTTAAAGTTGCCCCCCGCCCCACCCCCAGGGGGTGGGTTTGGGGGGTCAAGTTTGATGTCATGAGATAGATCATTTGAAAATATTTGTTACGTATATTTTTAGATTTTCGATTTGTTGCGTATTTCGCAAGATATTTGACCGTCCCGGAACTTTTTGTATACCCTGTATATTTCTGACTTAATTTTGAAGTGTTATAACTAACTATGAATAAATTCAATAATTATAGCATTTATACATTTCATTCAAAGAATTTTGTCCAACGGTAAAACATTGATATTTGTAACTAACAAATGCATAGTTGTGAATTATAAAAAATGTTTATCACGCTGCGGTTGTCACAAGTTTGTCGCGTTTTTTAATGAAAATTGAAAACAAAAGTGGTTTGTATAGGGGAAAAATAGTAGGAATTAGATGCATAAATTTTTTGCATTTTTTCTTTATAATTTAAACAAAATAGCACTATTGAATAAAAAGAGTCAAAACATTGTTTGTCTTTGATTTGTTTATAATAATGTAATTGATTAATAAATTAGACTTTTTCTACGTAACTAACTTCTTCTTTTCTTCCCCTATACAAACCACTTTAAATCAGGAGCCACTGTAGTGGCTCCGGCCAAGTCCTATCTGAGAAATATGAGAAAAAATTGATTCGAAATAAAAATGAGCCGGAAAGATACCGTGGCTTCTTATTAGAAACTAATAAATGCCGTTTTTTACCCCTTGTAAAAAGAGGGTTCTGAGTTATTTTTTGTCTTGTAACATACAAATTTGGATTGTAATTTTTCAGTCGAAAAGATAAAAACAAATTGAAATCGGTCAATTAGTTATGGAGATATTGACATCTGAAAACCCGTGTTTTTCAATTTTCATTTTATTGCAGCATTTGTTTCACAGTATTTTAATAAAACTTTAATCGGATTATGCCGTGATATGAAATCATGCTAAAAATCGATTCGTATTCGAGCGTTCGATAAACGACGCAGTGCGCATGCATAAAGGTTATCTGAAACTGACGACACGTATAACGTGCCGCAACTGTCAATTTATTTCTTATATAAATTAATAAGGAGTGTCAGTTAGTTTAAAGCGGTAAGTATTGAAAGTATTATATTAATCAACAAATTGAAATATCGATTTTTAAATTTATTTAATATAAAAGGTTTAGTATCCATTGAAATTTTTTTGAGATTTTGTAGGTTAATATTTTTATAACAATGCTGGGATTGCATTTGTGTTTGAAATATATATTGTCAATGTAATAGATATTTTTTATTAATATGACATAAATTGCCTTACTTAAATAGATCGTTCATTATTCAGAATCATTTAACTTACTGCACACGTGATATTCTTGATTAACAAAGTTACATATTCTGTGTTGAAAAATTGCAAACTGAATAATTTGTGATTTGATAAATGTAAAAATTCATTTTTTAATTTTAATTTTTTTCAAAAACTAATTATTGAAATAATCAATTAATTTTCAATTTTTATATTTTTTAAAAAATTATTTACATTAAAAAATAAAAATTATTTTTTTTTTTTCAAAATGTATTTATTTTGTATTAAATACAGAATTAACCATGGAACATAAACCCAAGAATGACGTCTCCAAAAACTTGTCACATGATCAGCATAATTATGGTTTACAATTTTTATAATTAAAGTTTTATTTATAAAAAAATTTAATGTCCTGAAATTTCATTAATTGAATTATCTATTTTTATTAGGCTATCATTATGATCATCCACATGCATTTGATTATTTTTCAAATAATTATTCTCAATCATGTAACCAGTATTCTTATTATCAGCATAATGGAGCAAACAATTAGAGTCATCCAAACTTCCCTTTCTGGAATCAATATTCGGCTAATCCAAATCATGCTGTGAGAAATTATAATTACAATAACTTTCCACCAAGAGTTGAGGACCCTCAATTTGATACCCAAGGTGATGTAGTTAATGTAGAAGACGTTGAAAGTAATCCGTTATTAAGCCCAACAGTTTCTAACACCGATCAACAATCAACATCTACGAGCGAACCTCAAGGTACAATAAACAGTAATATTTTATTTCGAATGTGATACATTTATTTTTAAAGTCATGTCAATTATTTGTTGATTAAAACTATTTTAATTATTTCATTTCATTATAATCTATCATTCTATCTACACAGTTTAAAATAATAAAAAGTAAAACACGCTTTTTATCAATTTTAAAATTGTTTTAAAAATTTAATTTATTAATGAATAATTAATTTTCAAAATAATCAATTGTAAGTGATAATTGTATTCGTAAAATATTTAAGTAATTGGAATTATTTTATGTCTTCATTTATTGAAAAATATTTTGATTGTATTTTGACCTCATTTTGTATGTATTTTTGTAATATAGTAAATATACATTGATCAAGTAAATAATAATTTCAAATGATTTGAAAAATTCCAGTTTCCTAGTACAAAACATCATTTTACATTAAAATTATTTTAAATGAAAATTATAAAAAAATTGTAACTATAAAATTAATAGTTTTTACTTCTAGTCGACGTAAACAGCAGATTAGGAAATTATATATATCAAGTTTTAACATCTGCTTCTGAAGGTCGATGGTTAATAAGAGCTTACGATGCTGAAATCCGTGCGGGGGAAAACGGAACTCATATTCAAAAAGAAAAAAGCGCGCCTTTCACTCTCCATGCAGTAGCAAGAATTGTTATTCACGAAGAACGAGGTCGCACTAATTCATATCAGTATGTATATTTATCATATCGAATACACTATAATGAGATAAAACAGATTCATAAATAACAAACACTGAGATGTTCCATTTTTATACCCGATAAGATTCAAAATAAAGAAATATATATATATATATATATTAGGGTGGGTCGAAAATTTTTTTTTAGCTCGCTACCCCCTAAAATCGTTCTTCTTGATGAGAATAAGACCTACGAATTTTACTGTTATTTTTTTATTGACCCCAAAATGAGCTGGGCCCGTCGGAAAATGACGTTTTTCGGCTATTTTGGGACTTCTGAGCATGTAGGGAACTACCAAATCAATAAAATTTGGTCTACAGTGGAAAAACTTTTTCCCAGACCATCACTGAAGAAGTATATGAGTTGATATTGGATAGATCCTTAACCTACAATTAACAGGAAGAACGTGAAAATCACGATTTTTTTTTTTTTAATTTTTTCAAATTTCCCGCTAAAAAATGTTTCATTTTCATAAGCATTGATTATAATTAATAAATTATGGTAAAAGAATATAACTTTGTGTGAAAAAAAAGGAAAATATAGTTTTTGTAAAGAAAAATATCATTATAATTCAATTTTTTAGTAATTATTATTTTTTTTTAATTTTAATACAGCTTTTTTCATTTTTATATCCCTAATGATTTCCCATTAAGATAACTGAATTATAGAAAAAAAATGGTACTAATAATAAACTTTAAAAGCTCATTTATTAAAATAAATCAACATTTAATAACGTAATTACAATTTTAAATTATTAAATAACAGAAGGTTTTTTTTAATTTGAATAATTAAAATATTATAAAATGTCTTATATAAACTGCAATTGATCCTCTTATTTATCATTGTGAGATCTTTTTCATTATGTACAAAATTATCTGTCATCATTTTGAACTTGCTTACTCGTTTTCTTGATCAACGCAAACATAACTTTTTTTTGATTCAAAAGAGGGCATGTTCTTTCTCGATTCAAGGATAGCCATTATTTTTGCATGTCGATTTTTATACCCGCAAGTAGATTTAGACACTTGAGTGACTAATTGTACGTGTCTTTCGACCGCTTGGGTGTGACAAGGATAGTTTAGAATTATCTTCAAGTCTTCAGTATCAGTCATAATCAGGCTACTCAAAATGTCAATAGGAATTGTTTTCGTGATCGGGGGTTCGGTAACTTTTTCCCAGTCAACGAGTTTTGTGTAATCATCAGCATTGAAATTCAATTTAGGTATTTTAAATTGACGTGGAACCACTTTTTTTACAGCAGATTTGTTGGTGGTGGTGATGGTGTCGTCGAGGGTGGTGGTGGTAGCAGATTTTCTGCACTCCATAATTTTTTGCAGAGCTTCTATTCTTACTTCTAATTGTTCGTCGACCATCATCGCTAAAAGGATGTTTTCTGGATGTCCAAAATACGCGTTCCTTTGGATAACTGGATCGATAACGTCTCTGATTTGTTTATCAAGACATCGGGAAAGTGAAATAGCTAAGTACAAGTGGCGGGCTCCTGAATAACAGTGTGGTTCTGTTTTAATCGCAAACCATACTGGCACATAAACTTTGATAATCAAAGTTACAAGATTAATTACTTTTTTGTTTAATTTATGCCTTGGAGTGCCAGCATAAAACCTTAATAAGCGATTGGCCCAAGTAAGCCATCGAGAATGACAAACCGGACCTGGATTTCTGTTAGCAAGATCATCGGGAAATTCGCCGGACATTATTGCTTTAGTAATCTCGAAGAGATATTTTTGATCTTTACTGAGTATCTTCGGATCGACTTCAGGTAATTCCTTTTCCGCTTGAATGGGATCATATTTCACAATTGGTAATTGCTCGCATTCTTTAAGTCCTTTGCTGATTGGACCCACAAAAGTGTTAGGGCCTGTTTTTGCTCCATCGTATTTTTCAAATAAATTTCTCAATATCAATTCGTTGCCATGCAATTGGCACACAAACCAATTCAAAGGTTTTTCCAGTTCAAGTTCGAATAATCGAATTACCCCATTTTCTGTTCCCGTGTTTGTTGGGCATCCATCACATCCGATGATATCTTTAAAAAACAAAAATATTGAATGATTATTAAGTTTTTTATGACTTTGTCATATTTAAAGCAATAATATATTTATTTTCTTACCAATTTTCGAAACGTCAAATCTTGTTGAATCTTCAAGATAATTGTAAATTGCATTCATCGTATTTTTTGCCGTGCCAGATTCTGGTGTTACGTGTCCTATATATTGACTATCAGGTTCTTGTAATAACGTGATGTGCTCTTCTTTTTTTTCACTTCTATAAAATTTATCCCCTTTTTTCTCCTGGAACACGGTTGAATCTTTTCTTCCGTCAAAGTAAAGTGCATGTAACTCCTCAATTTCAATTATTTCACTTTTTTTCAATACCTTTTTGCGCAAATTTTGTAGTGCTCTAGCTATTTTAGACTTATCTATTACATAAGTTGTGTCATTCACAGTGATAAGACCAAAATCTTGCAATACTGCATTTGCAATGATAGCAGCATTTCGTTGTGACACACCTGTCCGTTCGATTGCTAAGGCTAGGTTTTTTAACGCTTGCCTCATTTGCTCAGAATTATTTGATTCCTGAAAATTAGTATTTTATCTATAATACATGACAATTTTAAAAAATAATTAAAGAAATTATAAAACTTTTCCATGACCATATTTTTTATATGAATTTTCAAAAACAATTTTTCCTTAAAAAAAATTACTTTCAAAATAAAATCATTGATCTTTTGAAATAAATTTTTTAGTTACTCTTAATTATAATAAAATTAAATTTTAATTGACGAATAAATTCTATGTTAATAAATAAACAAACAAGTTAAAAATTACCTGAGAAGGGACATACTCGCTATGAAAAGATAAAGAAGAGGTTACGAGTTTAGGTAATTGAGACAAAATTTCTTCAGTTTCACAGGTTGACGCTTTTGTCAGTCTCTCAGAGTTTGCTATTATTCGTCTAGCTTGCGTTAGCGTTACAGTACGATTTTCTCTCTGATCCCATAAAAAACTTTTCAATTCTTGCGGAACATTAGCCGTGTCCTCGCAAATACATTCTGCATTTTGTAAACATCGACAACTTGCTATATCAAATAAATTTGCTCCTGCTTGAATGAAAATACTCATTTTTGTTTTAGAGTGTTCTGTACGTTTGTTTTTCCTTTGATACAATAAGATACTTTCATAGCTGTCAATAGCTTTTTTAATCTTATTAACAATTGACTTCGTCAGTATAACTGGAATGTTTACACTTTGCCAAATTTGCTCCAATTTTGACGCAATATAAACTTGGATGGCGTAATCTGTCTGAATACTATTTTTCTTTTTCAAATAAAGATAAAATTGAATCATTTCTGTTTGAGAAGGTAAATAATTTTGAGGCATTCCTTGTGGCAGTAAACCTTCTTCATAACTTATATCACTTCGTCTAGTATTCATTTTTTTCAATTTTAAATATTACTTAACCTCAAAATTACAGCAAATAAAAACATTGCTCGACGGTTTTGCAAAACTGACAGGTGCCACGTCAGTGTTGCCACTATTACCTGTTTGCTAGAGGTTTCGGAACACAAAAAAAATTATTAACTTTTTTCACTCAAAATGAACAAAATGAATAAAATAAATAATCTAAGAATTAAAAACTTTTTAACAATATATAAGTTAAAAGTTTCAAAGGGATATAATTGTTTCTTTCAAACTATTGAGTTAGAAAAAGACCTGTCTATCTTTTTTCAACATGAATAAATTTTATGAATTTAGAATAAACAGACGACCAACCAATAGCAAATACATATTCTGAGTGGACAAATCTTCTTGTAGAACATTAAAATCGTGAAAGTAACTATATTTTTTATTTGAATTTTATAATTGTGAAACAAAATAACATGTAAGTTTTTGTTTGGCAACAAATGTGAAATAATTCTAATAAATAAGACAATTATCTATTTTTACATTGGAAAAACTATATTTTCCTTTTTTTTCACACAAAGTTATATTCTTTTACCATAATTTATTAATTATAATCAATGCTTATGAAAATGAAACATTTTTTAGCGGCAAATTTGAAAAAATTTAAAAAAAATAAAAAAATCGTGATTTTCACGTTCTTCCTGTTAATTGTAGGTTAAGGATCTATCCAATATCAACTCATATACTTCTTCAGTGATGGTCTGGGGAAAAGTTTTTCCACTGTAGACCAAATTTTATTGATTTGGTAGTTCCCTACATGCTCAGAAGTCCCAAAATAGTCGAAAAACGTCATTTTCCGACGGGCCCAGCTCATTTTGGGGTCAATAAAAAAATAACAGTAAAATTCGTAGGTCTTATTCTCATCAAGAAGAACGATTTTAGGGGGTAGCGAGCTAAAAAAAAAATTTCGACCCACCCTAATGTATACTCTTAGGAATGATTAGTAAAAATACGCAGAAAAGAACGAACTATTAATGCCGCAACTTGATACGACTTTTTCTGCAGTATTGCATAAAAGTACGCACATGGTTACGAACAATTATATTTATTACGAACAACAGTATTGACAACTTTTCAAATAGTACTTAACTTATATGTTAAATCATTGTTTATAAAAAATAGCTTTTTTCAAAATTTATACTTTAATAATTGTAGAAAATATACATTTACAACAATACAAAAATTGTTCTCATTTGGCATGGATGTTTCTAAGACTTTAAGGTACAAGTCCCTGGCTTACACTTATACCACCCGAACTACTGTTTTCATAATATTTTAGTCCAAACGTGTCGCATCGTGTCAATTGACATTTTGACTCAAACTTTCACTTTCGAGAGTTCGACCGGTTAAAGATCCTGAACGTTCAATTGTAATATTTTTATAAAACATAATGTTTTGATGATTTAATTTTTATTTATATTTTTATTAAATAGAACTTATAATAGAGGTTGATGATAATATAATTATATATTCTGTTAATTTATAAAAAGTTTTCATGTCATCATAAGTATGTAATGACAAAAATAAAGAAACTCGGTTAATATGATGCAGAGAAAAAGGTAAACAATTTGTGAACGCATGAAATGATGAGAATGGCTGAAGCATAGTTGTGTCTTTGTCGTGTTACATGTTAAATGATACAAATAGAAAAAGATGAAAAATATCAACAGCTAAAACTCCAGAAAATAGTCCTGCACTTAGTGGCCGACCGTTTTACATTTTTATATCTTTTATTTACATTTTAACTAATCATTTCTTTTAACTTAACTCTTCGGCCCGCTAACACGGGCCTTGATCCAAAAAATAAAAAGCAATAAATTTATATAATGTGAACATAGGCACGCCATACCTAAACTTACCCGAAACGACCAAAAGTAGTGCGCTTAGTGAAATTTATAGCGTCGCGTAAAGTTACACTCAGCGCAAAAAATAAAGGCTCCTTCACAATGGACACCAAAAGTTATATGTTACGCAATTGCAAGCGTTTGAGCGCCCGTTTAAACGCACCAGCCCGCGTAGCACTAATTGATTGCAATTTCACTTTTTTATTTGATTTGTAGACTTGGCATCAATTTTTTTCACATTTACAAAATAAATAGCAAAGTATAATTTTGTTCAAATTAAGTATATTTGTTTTATTTAAACTTCTATATTTCGACTTGCTGACAAATATTCATTTTGAAGTTTTAATTCAAAACTGTACTTAGAACTTTTTGAACAATTTTCAAAGTTTTTCAGATAATTCATATATTTTTAAATCTGGAAAAAAGTTAGTTAAGAAGTTGAAGCTCAAGAACTGTTGTGATGGCGGAATTGACACGTGACAATTCAGTCATCACGCGCGGGAAGCGGGCGCGCGGTCACTCGAGCTCGATCGATATCGAGCGAACGAGGATTGCGCCGCGAGAGGGCAGCACCTCCCGGGACACGAGGGAACGCAACTTTGGCGCATTTTTCTCGTGTTTTTCCCGGGAAAAACCAGTCCCGCGAAAATACCGGAGACATCAAGGTCGGAAGCAAAGTGACAGTTTTCCGTGCCGTTTTCAAAGAACGAGATTTTTTTTTGAGAGTAAGTGGAAATTGTGCTTATGTCCTGTGAGTGGGTGCGCCCAGGGTGGCGGAGAGGAGGCCGAAGTAGCGCGCTAAAAATTCACCATGGGATAATCAAACGTCAGGATGCCGTGAGGACGATCCACCAGGATTTTTCTTCATTTCTGAATAAATTGTTTAATGTGGAAAAACCTTGTTTGTCATTTCCCCAACCTCCCCTGTGATCCTCATGTTCGCCAAAAGTTATGTTTCTTTTGTTGTTTCGCGTAAACAACCTGGCGCCCTGATTAAAGGGTAGCCATTCATTGTATGGTTAGGCTGGAACACGGGGCCTGATGAGGCTCCGGTTATAAACCACCATATTACACTGTTTCTAAGAGAAGACATCGGTGTGAGGAGTGAAATATTTTAGAGTTGATAATAACACTTTTTTGGAGTGAAATCAACTCCCCTAGCGGTGTTACAAATTAAAGTATGCTTTGACAAGAATTTAACTTATTTTACATTTGTGAGTTCTTAGTAATGTGGCTCATTGCTGAATGTTTTCACCGGAAGATTAGAGCAGAAAAAAGACAACAGATCACACTTTTTCCCTTCTCAGTTGTTGGAGATTCCAGCTTATATTCCTATTCAGTTTATGGTTATCATTTTTTTTGTACTTTTTGGATTCTCACACGTTGACGGGAATTGGGCGTCCTTATCTCCCCTCCCTACAATAGCTCCGCCTCCGCGCACTCCAAGCGCTTACTCCCCACCACCGGTGAGATGAGTATATAAGCGGCGTCACAGCGCCTGCTAGTCACTAGTTCTCTGGACTCCAGACAGGTAAGGTGGACTCCACAAGGCGGAACTCTCCAGGACTCTTGGGTGTTCGGTCTTCTCCCATCCCCTTTTCCTTTTACCCTACCTCGTGGACTCCACGAGTTTCGTCCTTTTACCCCCTCATCCCTTATGTGTGTTGTACTTTACTGGCTATCATCTTAGATTGTATTATTTGGCTACTTATGTATTATTTTCTATTATTCATCGTTTGCATTATTATTTTATCCTCAATATTGTGTAATTAATTTCTTTTCATTTTTTTTGTAACTGCTTTATAATAAATAATTATATTTTAGTATTTTTCAACTTTTAAGGTAGAAGCACCAATACTCGACAGTTTAAGGGTTATGATCGTTTTTTAAAGTAGTATTATAAACAAACCACTGAATATTTTTCTCATTTTTTTTATGATATATGATGGATTCAAGGACTAAAATGACCTATTAAAATGAATGTTCTATAAAGATTTCTATATAAAAGTAAACAATGTATGTAAAAAAAGCTGTATGTACCGAAAGTCGACGAGTTTTTTTTAGCTAGCTTGAATACTCGACACGTGCTTGTTCCGAAAGTCGACGAAGTCAATAATGAATAAAAAAAAACATAATTTATATTAAAAAATAGTATTCTATCATTCAAAATGTATTTAATATATATGTAGATATTTTATATATATTTTATATATATATATATATATTCCATAAATGCTTCAATATTAGATAATTAATTGTTACTATAAAAACAACTATAATTTTTTTAATATGCAATTCACCTAAATGAAGAGGAATAATTGAAAAAAGTAAATAAATTGTTTAATGCAATGAAACATAGTTACATTTCATAATAAAATAAAAATAATGAAACTTTATATTATAAAATATACATCTTCTTTGCAATCTTATATAATAACGTCAACGAGATAAAATTAAAAATTACAACTAAAAAATCACAAATTCAGTCTTCATTTTTCATTTTCTTAGCTTTAATTTTCTTTGTTTCAGTAATTGTTTTTCTTTTTTGGTTCACTTTTATTGATGACATATCGCCGTCTTTTTGAAACTTGTCTTTATTGTTCATTTTTGTTGTTTCCTCAGTCTTCTTTTTTGCGGATTCATTCATTTGACTTTTTTCTTTTTTTCTTATAGCTTCTTCTTTTTTCTTCGCTGCTTCTTCCTTTCGTTTTGCAATCTCATTTTGTTTTTCTTTTTTGAGTATTTCAATATTTTCCTTTTTAATGAGTTTTTCATTTTGTTTAATTTTTTTCTGCTCTTCTTTTTGCATTTTAGCAGATAATCTTTTTTCCTTATTTTCTTCTTTTCTTTTAATTTCAACTTGCTTAATTTTTTCTTTTTCTTCCATATATTTTTTCCATTGTAGAGAAGTTATCACGGAAGGAATTTTTTCCTTTACTTTTTTTCTCGTAGCTGCATTTTTGGTTTTGTTGTTACATTTTGGCCAAAATAAAACATTTTTAAAGGTTTCAGGAATTTTGATATTGCTATCTAAATTAAAATGTTCATTTTGTGAAGAAATTCGACCTGCAGTCTCAGATACAACAGATTGAAGACTTGGTATGTTGATTGACAAGAGGGTCTGTGGAATTGAAAGCAGACGATTGAGAAAATACAGGATTTGAAGACTGAACAATGTCTTTAGTGTTTGTGACATCTAAATTAATATGTTCAGTTGATTCTGTATTTAATATGTCAACTTTGTTTTTTTCTTTTGTCAAATCATTATTGACAAAAGTGTTAACTTCGTTTGACATCAAATCAAAGTTCAATAATTCCTGACACATCTCAACTGGTGATTCTGCATTTACCACCACATTATTCGAAATTGACTGCCTTGATGATTGATCATCTGTAGATCTAAGAATTGAATTTGCAATTTCTATTTGAAACTCTGATGTATGTTGTTCATCAGTTATAAAACATTCTATAGCCATCGATGTAATTTGACTTGAATTGTTTTTATCCTCTTGAGTCATTTCCGAGTAAGTGCCATCTGAATTTTCTAAAATGACCGGATATGAAGAAATGTCGTGGGCACTGGAAACTGGAAAAACATTGTTCTCGGGTGGTTTTATTTCTCCACTTCTAATTTTCAGGTTTCTCCATAAGTCAAACAAATTCCGATCTTCAGTGTCTCCATTCCAATCAGATGAATTGTTACATTCAAAAGAAGCTAATTTGTCTCCAATCTGTTTTTCTATAGCCCTTAATACTATAATATCTTCTGAAGCATTAGCCTGAGGAGTTTGAGAAATACTTGTTGCGTTAATCAAATTGTCCGTTGACATATATTTTGTATAATTGATGGCATTAGCATCAAACGGATGTAAGCCAGTTGAGCGAAATCCACTACCTAAAATTTTTTGGGTATCAAGTTGAGCTACAGTTGCATTTAATAAAGGAGCAAAATTGTGCCTTTGTATATTGCACCCATCATTTTTCATGCGATAATCTTTAATGTTCTTTCTCCATTGAATCTTCAGCGGATGAAAAAAAGACACATCTAATGGCTGTAATATGTGAGTCGCGTTCGGGTACAAAGCAATTAAAATGATGCCATTATCACTGCAAAAATTACTGATTTGCAGTGTTAAGTGTGATACATGTCCGTACATAAAAAAGATCACTGGTAACTGGATTTGGTTTTTAATAAGCCATGGATGGAAAACTTGGACATATATTCGAAAAATGTTTCCCCCGTCATCCACCCGTTGTCTGATTTGCCGATACCCCATTCATCTGGTATAGATTGTAATAAGGCTGATGGTAATCGTTGAAATTTAAATACGACCATAGGAGGAGCTAAAACACCGTTTGCATTACCTAAAAATTTGATAAAATTATGATTAATTAAATGTATAAGCCAAATGAAAATAATGATTGGTTAAATTATACAACAAATGCAAATTACATGTGAAAAGAGTCGTGATTCCTTTTCGTCGTTTGAAACAAAATTATACACGGTTTTCGAACCTTTCTGGACCAAAACTTTGTCATCTTTTGGACACAAATACAGAGCTGTTTCATCTGTATTCCAGATGCGGTCAGCTTGCAATAATATGTCACCGTAGCCTTCTGTTTGTAAATAAGATGATACTTCGTGAAACCAATCACGTATTTTGATTTCTGACACACAAGCTCTACTTTTTGTTAAATTTTGTGCCTTGCGCGCTGATAGCTCAGGATGCCTTTTCACAAAGGCTTTGTACCAACTTCTTCCTGGTCTATTATTTTTAAATGTAGTTTTTCGTTCATTTTTAACAATAAAAATTCCAACGCTATTTAGAAGTTGCTCCTTCGTTATCGGAAAACCAGTTTTAGACATTTTTAAAATCCATGTAACAAACATCATTTCTTCATCATAAGATAAAACTGGTGCTGGGCCATTTCGTCTCTTTTCGGGAGATTTTTTGTAGAATTTGTCGTGCAGTGTAGTACGAGGAACGTTAAACTTCTTACTGGCAGAAGTTAGATTTTCTCCTTGGTTCCGAACTGCATCAAGAGCATTCTGCATAGTAGATTCTGAGTATAAATACTGAGCTCTTTTCTTTTCTGCAACAAGTATTTTCAGAAACTATATAATTATGTTTGTTATATTACTGCCATTTTTCATTATTGATACTAACTCATCACAATTTTTTATTGCACGCAAAATTTTAAAATGTATTATTGTTTTTTAGAGTAAAGTTAATATTTTAACTGGTAAATATAAATTTAAAAGTTATAAGTATAAGTTTAAAAGGTAAATATTTACAAACTAAGTGATACAATCATGTTTTACTTTCAAGTGACTACGAAATAAATCAATCGTTAATTAAACCAATTGAAATTAAAAATGTAGCCGTTAATAAAAATAATTTAAGTCACTATTTGTTTTTATTTAAAAATAAACATAAAAAAGCAAAGATTTTTTCTTACTTGTTGTATTGTCCATAACTAATTTAATTATTATAAATGATCATATCTGTAAAAAAATGTAAAAATATGTTATTATTCTAATGAACATTTCTTTCTTTAGAATTAAATGTAAATGTATAATATCTTTCAGATGAATTTTGATGAAATATTTAAAAGTTGGGAGTTTAAAGAGGTTAGGTTTATCAAACTTCTTGTTTACAATACTTTTTTGCATTAAATTGAATATGACAATTGTAGTTTTTAAGAAATTCCAAATAATTGAATATTTAAGAAACAAAATTAGCCATTAATTAGTACTTACATTAATTTCTTTTACTTTATTTCAAAGTATTGTCATCTGCATGACCAGCTCCGACAACGGTATGTTGTCACTGTCGAGCAGCAGACGAACGCTCAAATATAACGTCGAGTATACATACACCTTGAATTCACGTGCATTTCACTCGACGTTTCTTAATTTATTAATGAAAATCACGTTATTTAAATAATTTCGGTGTATAATATTAAAATTTAGTCTCTTCTCATGTCATAACGTATCATATATTTGTTTAATTGTATGATATTAATATAAAATATTAATCATCAAATTTTTGTTGCGGCTTAGTCATTCTATTAAAAATGGCGGATTTCATCCACGGATCTGTGCACAGTATTGAATAACATACATTTAAGCATATTTACACACATTATTGTAAGAAAATTGAGTGTAAAACATTTTCTATATATCTAACTAAATAATAAATAAAACAAAATGATTTAAAATTGTATATTTACTTTTAAATATTACTTTTAATTTTGAAACTGTCGAGTTTCGGTGCACTATCGAGTACTGGTGCTTTTACCTTATTAGTTTTTTCCAGAGAATCTTCGAAGATACTCAAATCGCTGTCCGTGTTGTCTTCCTCATCTACAGCAGGCTGTGGCGATGGATTCTTCCCTTTTTCTGGTGTGCTCGCGATTTTCCTTTGACTTTTCAACTTACCCTAAACATTTTCAGTGATAATTTAATTTTTATAATAAATTTTTAATAATAAATAAATATATGAAATATATAAATTTTACCTCCAAACGTTTTTCAATTTCATCTTCCACACTATATGTTGCATCGTTAATGGCAGATTTAGCAGCTTTCTGTAAATGTAG
>JABFPM010003155.1:0-14895 GCA_022817325.1 Idris sp. 1 HC-2018
ACCTTTACAAATCTTTTTGGTTTTCTTTGGAAGACACTCAAAGTGTCGTCCTATGGATATCATCTTAGCCCTACTTTCTCCACTAACTAATCGTGCGTTCAGAACTTTTTCTTCGACGAGATCATCATCAATCCATTCCATATCATCTTGATTCTCTATATTTTTAATCACAGCAAGAAGTTTACGTTGACGAAAATTAGAACAATTATTTTCAAGGCAATGTGTACGTATTTAAATAAATACAAAAAATTGCTATAAATTTTTAGTAGAAATGAAAAATATTTTCATACTTTCAAAAAAATAATTAAAGGATACATGATAAGTCCGATGCAATACAACAACAAACTGAAAAACTACATTACGTTTTGCAGCATATATCTAGAAAAATAAAGATGAACTCCAAAAATGCAGTTTATGTTCCGACAAAACTTCAACTTGAAAAATGAAGTATTTTACTATATTTGAGTAAATTATCGTGGAGTTGCAAATTAAAAAACTTGCAAAAATTCTCGTAAAAGAGAATTGTATGAAACAATTATTAGCACATTAAAAATTTAACATAAAAATCTGTAGAAAAACTTAATTGAGAGGAGGGGGAACAAAATTTGTCAAAAGCATAATGTTGTTACTAAAGAGCAAAAGTATTTCTAGCTCTTTCTTCTGCATTTTATGTGCACATATGGCAGGAAATGGATTTTTCACAATTATTTGGAATTTTTAACAAAAAATTTCGCTTAATTGAAATCAAAATTTGTAATTAATTAAAAAAATAATTTTTGAAAGCCGCTAATAAATGTGAAAATCTGACAAATTATTTTTCAAGTCTTGCAAATTGCTTTTCTGGATGATAATTTTTTCTTTGTTACAAGAATTGGTTTTTGAACAATTTTTCAAATTTCAATTCCACAAAGATTTGACGAAATATTCAAAATGTTAACATTTAAAATCAAATTACATCTATTTCAACAAAGATAAATATTCTAATCATCTTTTTATCATAATAAGGTTATTTGTAAAACTTAATTTTGCCGAGATAAAAGTTGCTTTTTATAGACATATATTGACCTATTCCATGGATAAAAATATTAAAATTTAAGATTTTTAAAAATTAAAAATAGTAAACTGAAAATAAACACATTTCGTATAACCACCTTCATAATATTCCTACTTTTTGACTTTGTACATTTCTTGAATTTCAGGTTATGAAATTTCAATTTTCAAGTCGAACTGCATGTTTCAAGCAAATTTACTTACAAGAATCAAGTAAATATATTAAAGTTTTGCATTTTGTATTTACAGTGTATCAAACAAACGTTAACAAAAACAAAAAATAATTAATCAGTTTTGGCTTATTTTAAAGCCTCTAGACTATACTTCCTCCTAAAAACTATTTTGATTCGCAGATCAAATTAAAATAACTGGCCACTGTTAGTTTACCAAATTAAAAATAACTCACCAAACTCAAATAAAAACTTAACTGTCATCATACGATGATAAATTTTAATGTTTAACATAAAGTATTCGTATTTCTGAACTCTTAGACTATTTAGGTATTAAATAAAAATATTGCGTGGAGAGTTGCATTAACATATTAATGTATTTTTTTAATAACTAAAAAACTTAGTCACTATGTAAAAAGGTCAAAGATTGAACATAATTGTACATTTTTCAAGATCATTAATACTTGATAATTATACATAATTGTTATGACATCATGAAGGTGCTGAAAGCTTAATAAAGCAGTTGATTTTGTTAGAGCAGATATGACAAAAATATTCCTATTAAATATTATTTATTATTATTATTATTTAAAATAAAATCATAACATTGAAATGTATGATTTTATTACAGGATACATTTACAGCAACTTGTAAAGGACGAGAAATAAGCGTAGAAAAAGAACAACAGTCTTATTCAAGCATTTCTCGTTTACCAAACCGAACTACGACTTTTGGTTCAAAAACAGCTGGATTTAGCACTACAACAGGATTGAATCACGTAAGATGTTACTCGTATAATAATGTTATGATAAATTTTACGATACTTACGCCGTAGGAATACTAAAGTTCAAAAAGATTTATAAATCGACCGAAAATACTTTTATCTTTATAATAATAAATTCAAATGTCAGCTTGTTTGTCAAAGCTAAAAGATTTCAAGAGTTGAATGCACTGCAATTTGCAGTATAAATAGAATATTAACACGCACTGAAATGCATATATAAAAATATGTAATATACATATTTTAACATTTTCTTTTACAGTTGTTGAAATTACAATTAAAAAATGATATAGTAAGTGGTTTCAAATACACGGGAAATGTTTTGCTCACTCTAAATATGCGAGGGAAGTGACATTTCACTCCCGACATCAATGTTTAAAAGAGGGAGGGAACATGTTGACCCGTATTTAAAGGCGGGAAATTAGATTTGCCGTGTATACGGGATAAAAATTAATTAAAATAAAAGAAATTGTTTTTAAAAAAATTAAATAACTTTTCATTACCTAAAATTAATAGATATTTTGGTTTAAATTTTCCCACGTCTTTTAAATTGTAAAAATGTTAAAAATAATTATTTAAATATCCTGTAAACATCTTAATCAAAATACTCATTAATCTTGAATAAGATGTTATTTAAATTTTTATAGCGGTTTCTCTTAAATTAACTAACTTAATAGTATATTACTCAACTTGTTAGAGAGATTGGAGATTCCATACAAGTTAGAATTAAACCAACGAACGAAGCGAGTAAGTAACACACTCGCGTATGATCTTCAACTTCTTCTACAAGTTATGTATGATATTTTCCCTTACAAGAGCATGATAAGTGGCTTTTTTTACCACTGTTATTCGATGAAAAAATATTTCACCACCATTTTTGGCATTGCAAACTTTAAATAGCAATTTTTACGTTTAAAATTCAGATCCTGTGAAAAATTTTACTAAAGAAAATGTATTGACAATTTTTATTATGACCAGAAAACGTTCCTAAAAACTTTTATTAACAAAATGATAAATACCAATAAAATCACTGAAAATAATACTTGTAACATTAGATTTTGAATGATTTTTAAATGGACTCCAATCGATGTTTATGGTTTATTTTGATGCCCTGAATTAAAATATAACGTTTATATAAAAATTAAAGACCCTAGCTTCGGTTGCTGTCTTAAGTTGAACTGGAATTAACTATAGATATATTTATTGTTCTCAGGAGAACACAGATTACTCTGGAAATTCTGTACGAGAAGGTAGTCCACATGGCACAGTTTCCACATCGATTCGAACTGGCACAGAACCACCGAGTTTTGAAACACCACATAGAAAACATTCATCTTCATCATCGTCCAGAAAAAGTGGTGTATATCAAACTCATGATGATTCATCTAACTCCTTCCCATCAAGTTATAATCTAAATCAAATATGTGATACCCCGGCTATCTCTAAACGTGAGCAGAAAATTTCCAAAACCAATGACGTAAATAGTGAAGAACAAAGTCTTAACGAAAATGATTCGACTCAAATATTGACTGCAAGACCTATCGTTTTAAAAAATCGTACTGATGCAAAAAAATGGTGTCAAATGTGGGAATGGTTCCCAGGTTTTAAATCTATAAAATTAAATCGTTCAAGTCAACATAATAAAAAAACACCTGTACTAGATAGCAACCATGAGAGCGAATATCAAATACCATTATGTACGTTAAACGAGTACCATAGACCAGTGTGAAAATATTTTGTAAATCCTGATGAACGGGATCAGAATCATGAAAAATGATTTTATTAAATCACTTCAGTTCCTTCGTATAAGTAAAATCAATTATAATATGATTGTGAATTGTCATAGTTTTTGATTTCACAGAAGGATGAATGACAAACATGTTATATGTAATAAGTAAAAAAATCAGCAAAAGAAAGATGCATTACTAAAATTAAAAGCAAAACCTTACTTCTTACAAATAATATATTTTTAACATGATTTTAGTAATACATGTTTTTTACACTAAAGTTGATTCAATTGTACATTACGATGTGAGATAATAATTTTTATAATTCACAGATTCATGTATAAAAAATGTTTTTAAATAGATTTCCGATTCAAGCTTTATGTAATGATGATAAATTTTAGACACTAGCGTAAATGAAGGGTGACATCAAATAACCAGCGAGAAATCTCATTTTTCGGGAAATAGAACAACCTTGGATTTAATCGGTTTAGTCAACATTTCAATAAATTGATAAGTTTTGGCCATGTACAAAAATGTGAATAATCGTTAAAAAATGTGTTTATTTATTAAGTTATTCTTTCGTGAAAGTTTGTTAATATCAAATTGCTTGCCAATTACATTTTGTAATCAAATCCAAATTGTGTTTTAAAGTCATATCACAGAAAAAACAAACAAATAATTTCAATTTCTTTAATATTAATGATATCAAAAACTAAACATTTGGTTGAATGTATTTTACATTACACAATATCATTATAAATTGTATTTATTTTTTCGAATTAGTTTTTTTCTTATTTTGATATCATTAACACTAAAACCGACGAACTTTGCTTACACCCTACAACCGCTAAAGCGTCATTTTCGTCGCTTTATATGTTTTCAATTTAAAATGAAAATAAATCAATTAAATGAAATATTATTTTTATTATTGGTGTATTTAGTAATAAATAGCAATAAATAATACGTTTTTGATTTTTTTCAACATATATTAATTGTTTTTTTTTTTTAATTTTACTAACAAAAATTAAAATCAGTATCTATTTAAATGACTTAATTAATACTTAATTATTCTAAAACGTACAAGAAACTATAAAATATAAAACTTATAATTTTATAATATATATTATAATTAAACAAATAAAACGCATTTAAATATCTTATAATTGTTATTCAATAGAAGCGCAGTTAACCCACATGACAATTTCACGTATTTTTCCTGTGCACTGCTTGCATGTAACCTTGTTACAAACTGTACATACATGATTAATACGATTTTTTTTGCAAAATTCTTTTACTTGACAATTTCGACGTTTCAATAGTTTGCTATATTGTGTCTCGTCATTGAGTTCTTCGTCAGTTTCTTCCTTCTTAATTACTGATCGAGTTTTGGAATAATCTGCAACTAATTCCTCGGACAATTGTAATAAGAAATCTCTGCGAGAAATATTACTTCCTGTCGTTTCTTTAAATAAAATCCATGCATTGATTCTAGCAATGTCAAGAATGTTATAAAAAGTATGAACTAGCCATCTTCGGGAAGCTGCTTTTACTGAATATTTTCGGCACATTTGATCGACAATGTCTACACCATATTTAGTTTCATTATAAAACTGTACTGTCTCAGGTTTTTTCTTTTCGTCCGAACCGATGTAAATTTCCTGATGCATAGTATTCATATGAATAGCATTTTTTTTTCGTTTTCTCTTGATAAACGGTAAGTACAGTTTTGTAATTTTTTAAAAAAATAGTCGAGTACAATTTTTCATGTGCTGTTTTGATTTCTGTAGGTATTTCTCTACGAGCTCGGTTCACGGTCCCAACAATACTTGAACCTTTTCGTCCTAAAACTTTTGACAGTTCAAGAGAAGTTAAAAAGTTGTCACAAGTAACGTTTCTACCCTTATTCATGTACGGTTCCATCAGTTTCAAAACTACGTAGTCTCCAAGTCATTGATCCCCAGAATGAAAATCAACCTTTCCAAGATAAGGAAAACCATTTATAACGTACACAGTATCTTTGTCAACAGCTAGCCAATATTTCTGACCGTACTTATCCGGTTTTGATGCTATAAATTGTATAAATCCACATCTGGTTTTAGTCGGGAAAAGTTACTCGTCAATCGCTATGAAAGGTCCTGGTTTGTAACAACTTTGTGAGTTTTCAATAAATCTGTTCCACACAAATGACATAAGTGTCAAATTTGTCAGTTTTTAGGCGTACTGAACGAGAACTTTTCTCGTCGAACACATACATGTAGGAAAAAAGTGCTATGTGGAATGATTGATGTTGCCAATCGATACATATGTGGACAAAGAGTGTCTTTCAACAAATATGTGAATATTGATCACCACATTTTTGCAGACCTGGTTCTGTAAAAATCAAGTGAAACCATATCTGCACAAATTCCTAAATGTTGCGCTTAGATGAACACATCAGAGATTGCCTTAGATTCCATATGTATCCTTATATTGGAATTTATTTTATTCTAATATTTGAACTTACATGTAAAAATTGAAATTATATCATAAAGTAAATTCTGGTAATATTATAATTTTAGAAATATTTTTTCAATTTTAAATTCTTTTGAGTTAGGTACAAATAGTATCGCTCACTTATTTTTATCTTAACTTAATTTTAATTTTTAAATAAACCTTATTTTGTCCATTCTCAACGGGTTTCGAATCCTCCCTTTTCCCTTTTTTTTTTATTTAAATTTTTTATATTTATAAGTACTTACGCAGTTAAGTGGCCAAAGTTGATAACATCTAAGCTGTATAGTTTATTTTGTAAAAATAAAAAACTTTGTATTGAATACCTTCATTTTCGGTATCAGTTATTTCTTCAGAAGAGTTGTCTGATTGAGGGACACAAAATTAATTTTCTGATCCATTACTTGAATCAGTTTCCAGTTCTGATTTTTTTGGAGCCCAATTTTCCACAGTTTCAACATTTTTCTTGTTTTTAGTATTATCATTACGTGACATAACGAAACCTCAAGAATAACAGTCAATGAAACAATGGCGAGTAATGAACAAGTGGCGCACACGCTATGATGAATTGCAACTATTGTTTTGCCGCACGCGTCGCGACGATTTCAGACTCGCGTTATGACAAGTTACCCCTTTATTGTTTGGCAAAAATGATCTTTTAATTAGTGATTTTAAATTGTCAAAAAGTGTATATTTTTACGGATAACGTAAAACAAGTAATGCATAAAATGTATGTTAATTTTAGACATAATTTTAATAAAAATTATGACATTGTTGACTTTAAAAATTAATTATGTATAAAAACAAGTTAATTTATCAATAATTAATATTTCTTGTCATAAATAAACAATTTTAAAACAAGTTAACTTTATTTTTATGGATATTATACATAATTTATTATAAGCGACAAAAATGACGCCTCGGCGGTTCTAGTGTTAACATTTAAAAAATTTTAATTATTTGTGTATTTTTCTTTGATGATTTTGAAACATAATTTGGAGATGATTACGAAATGTAATTGGCAAGTAAGTTGATATCATCAAACTTTCACGAAAGAAATTATTCAAAAAATATATTTTTTTTAAGAATTACTCACATTTTTTACTTGGGGATCATCCATAAAATACGTTCACATTTAGAGGGGGAGGGGGATTTATGAAGTTGTGACAAAGCATACTTTCACTATGTAAAAGAGGCGAAATAAGCGTGACGAAAGGGGGAGGAGGGTCAATTTTTTAGGCACTTTAGCGAACGTATTTTATGGATAATTCATTGACCAAAACTTATCAATGTTATGAAATCCTAACAGTACACTTGTGTTATAAAACATTTCGATATGTATAAAAATGTAAAGCTTACATAAAAGAATTGTATAAAAAAATATGATGATTAAACTTTTATCCGTTTGTTAAATTGTTAAATACCTCAAATCGAATATGGACATTTTAATATATGTTGAGTAAATCTTCTGCTGATATGATGATTTTTTAAAAATGTTAGACTTAGTAATGAGCTACTTTGTTACATTTCAGTTACACTAAAAGCATTAGAGAAATTTGAAAATGTTATTTCATAGTCTATTAGTGAAAATTCATTAGATTAAATACTTAAGCAACATTCAAGAGACTATGATTGAAATATGTATTTTACGTATTTTTTCAGATTTAGATTAGTATTGGGTCACAAGTTTTCATTTGAATTTTGACACATCCAATAATCGAATATAAATATCTATTGAAAATTCTAATAAATATTTTTGATTTGTAAATTCATTAAAAAGTTATAACAGTTTGATTTAAAACCACCAAGAATTAATCTATGTTGCTAGATTTAAATTTAGGTTTGGTGGGTTCAAGTTTATGATTTGCGTTCATGTTTAGGGGGTTTGGGTTTAGAAGGTTTGAGTTTAGTGCATGGAAAAAAGTAAACAGCAACCATTGCTGATTCCAATAATCGTTACGTTTTACCTAATCGGTAATAGTTACTTGCTGAACAGTACTGTATACACGCTAAGGAATACTGTGTACTGCTACAGCGATCGCTACGCTCAAGTGCAAGTAGTGTGAGACTCAAACTGCACTTAAACCTCAGGCTCATTTCAATGTCACGATTTATTAACATCTTGAAATTGCTTATCGCATTACCTCAGGATGGTTTGAAGCAAACAACACACATTTTAATAAAAGGTCATCTTTAAAAAACGTTCGCTAAGTTGGCTGAAATTTAGACCCCTCCCTCTCCCCCATGTAACAAATTGTAACGAACCTTCCCCCAATGTATTTGTCACTCTCTAACTCACTATGGAGTCACATTTCTACTTGGTTTATCGATCTAGCCGTCCATCTCCCTTGAAAATGGGTATTCCATTTGTCTTACCAACACCTTATAGATCTTGATCTGACCTGTCTTCTCGCTACACACTTTATCATTCCATTCTCAGTCTCATATACACTTTTTCGTTTTTGTGCAAGCAGGTCAAAGGGTATCATGCCCACGATGACCAGTGCAGCAATCTCCGACTCTGTTCGATACTTAATGTACAAGTACCATGAGTTTCCTGTAGCACTCACGCTTCTGAGCGTCAGCCGAAACCTCAGATCCATAAAGAAGATTCCAATTATTTTGGAACATGTATTTTGTTCGCATACCTATAGAAATGTGAGTATTTTTATGCCGTGAATATAATTCAATTGTCAAATTAAATCTTACAAAATAAATTCATAAAATAATAACTTTCCATAAAAATAAATTAAAACATCTAAAAAAATATCTCTTTCAGATTACAATATTTAAATGATAAATTATTAATACGCATTGTTAACGCGATGCCGAAAGGAAATTCTCTGTCTCTCTCTCATTTTTAGTGATAATTTTTCGTACTTTTGAAACTACTTTTGTATTTTTTAATATTTTTTGTTGTTTGTTAGTTTATAAAATTTTCCCATCCATAGTCAACACCGGTACATGGCTGTTTTTTTAAAATTAATTAAAACAATCAAATAGTTTAAAATATCACTAAAAATTAGAGAGAGACAGAGAATTTCCTTTCGGCATCACCTTAATAGTCGGTTTTGATATTTCACGACTACTGCAAGTACTGTAAGGAGCAATTTTAAAGACTAAAAACTCAATACATATCTACGAGAATTCATAGAATGCGAAATTGCAATTATATAAACTTGGACAAATCGGGAGTTAGCCGGTTATATGATGCCACTTTTTGAATGTATAAACAGAATGTTTTTCAATTATACATTATACATAACAGTGAGTTGTTGGAGCAAACCCTGAACTCTGGCTCACCGATAATATTGTACTGTTTTAATAGTACAAAACTAAAAATGACTAATTTAGTGGGTTAACGACATCCTTGAAGGCTCAGAGAATTGTTACTTTCTCTTACATAACTTTGTTTACCTACATCAAAAACTAAATCTTAATTGCTGAAAAGGTTTCCTTGAGATCCCCATGATAACTTCCACAAATACTTGACAAAGTCAAAAATAAGATACCAATAAATGCTAGTTGATAATTAAAATTCTAATTTGGGTAATTTTTCATATTCTATTGATTTTCTGCAAGAATTTTTGCAGAATTTTTCATATTTGAACACATTGGCTAATCTTTTTGAATAGTGTCGTACATAGAATAATTCTATTAAAGTTTAATAGATATAATAAATAAAAGAATAAAGTTTTAAATATGCGAGAAAACTTACATAGAAAATCATTAAAATAGAAAAAATTTCCAAAATTACTACTATAGTTTTCTGGCATTTTTTGTTTTCTTGACTAATTTTTATTCTGTTAAATAAGAGTTATCTTCAAAAACTTGTAGGAAAATTTTTCAGCAATTATTCAATCAATTATTCATCTGATTCAAAAAATATTATTTAAAAGAAATTAAAAAGCAGCTAAAAATTGCGATTTTGTGGGCGTCCACACTAAACCATCAGTTCAATCATTGTTGGTTTCGGACCCTTGAAGTACTATCAAAATATGACATAATCATCGGTGAGCTAGTTCAGGGCTTGATCCAGCGACTCACCTTACTATACAGGGTACCTAATAGTATATTATGCTACATGGGCGGAAAAATTGGAAACTCACTCACGAGTGAGTGGTTTTTATTTCCACCCATGTAACATACAATATTTTTCATTGCGAGAATAAGAAAGCCACTTTTCGGCAGCTTCGAGGACCGAAAGGTGGCATTTTTGTGCCTATATAATGAAAATATAATTTAACTGTCTTTATAAGTATTGACTCGATGTTCAAAAATTATTCATAAAAAATGTAGTTCATACTATTTTTCAATAAAATAAATAATTCTGAAGTATTTCAACTAAAAAAATTTTTAAATGTTAATTCTATGCTATGTGCACACCCAAGAAAGCATCAACTTATTTTGATTAGACACTAACATTAATGGTTGGTTATATTATTTGAATTTTCATAAGCGGATGGGTCCATCACAAAATTTTATTTTACCGCATGTATGTTTAAAAATAATTATCGCTTATCGCTACATGTATTCTATAAACGATAGGAGTGTGCAAATTTTCTTCTCAATAACGTACAGTACCCGTCAAAAGTTTTAGCACACCTAAAATTAGTTTTATTTAAAAGTGTAATATCTTCGTTATTTTTGCAGATAAATGCAAATAATTTTTTTTGATCGAAAGCTTAAAGTTTCAGCTTTCAAAATATCAAGTCAAAAACAACTTGATTTTAGCGGTTGTGACACATTAAGGGGATACCCAAGCGAAAAATGACGAAAAAATAAAAACAAATTTTATTACATTTTTAGATGTTTTGAAGCTTGCTTTTTCACGTAGTGAAGTTTGTTTTTCGAAATTCGTGCTAGAAATCACTCTTTTTTGTTAATACAAGAGTAGTGTCACACGAAGCACAGAAGAGAGCCGGTACAAAAGAAAAGCTGCTAAGCAAAAAAAATGTAAAAGAAAAAATTAAAAAAAGAAAGGTCCCAGTTATGGCCCTGAAATGGCCGATTAATTAATTATTTAATGTGAATAAGTTATAGAAACCCAATATTTGTACCTTATTATATCAGTAAAACTGATAACCGTGATTATCTCCAATATTTATTTTTTCTATTTCTCCAACTTCAAAATAGTTCATGTGCCGTAGTTTTCAATCGATGTACTTTTTTTTCAACAAAAAAACGCTCCTAAAAGTATTGGGAACAAATTTTCTAGACGAAATTTAGAAATTGTAATTATAAAGAATTTTATCAACAATCAACTAAAAAAAGACCCATTTTTCGCCTTTTTTTAACAAGTTTTTAGAATAATCATCGTAACTTTTTTACTTTAAATGATATAAAAATTCCGTCTAGACAAATTCTTCTTCAAGTTTTTATGAGCATTTCAAAAAAAAAAAAAAGAGGAATTCGGTTGAAAATTACGGCACCTAGACTGTTTTAAAAAAAGCCATATTTTTGTTTATTATTAACAAATAAATAAATAAAAATTGTGTTTTTCAATTATATCACTACGTATCTTCGATATATCATTCTCAAGGATTATAATGCAACAAAAAGGTTAAAATGTGAGTTTTGTGAAGACAATTTCAAACATTCATATCTCCCCAAAAAATGACTGAAAACCCAAAATTCTGTTTAAATTGTTTAGTATTTTACAGGCTCTAAGAATCTGCAATGAAAATATATGGATTTATAGATAAGAGAGTTGGTAGGAGCCAATAAACGTTTTAAACTTTTATATGAAATTGATTTATCATATTAGTATATGGTGTGGGCAATGATAAGAGTAAATTTTTTTATTTTCAGTTTTTTCGCAGTTTTTTTAACCTCAATTACCAATTTATGAGTCAACCGTTGTGTACTATACATACCACCATCATATAAAATTTAGTACAAATTGAATAATTCTAATATTAAAGCCCCACTAAAACGTTGTTAGATTCTAATTAAAATTTCTGACTTTAACCTAATATAGATTTATCTTCTGAAAACTCAAGCAGGGCCTAGTAGAATTTTAATACTGTAGCCAAGCTATATTTTTTTAAACCTGAACTATTCCTGATCAGTTTTTTCAGTAAAAAAACAGCTTCTAATTGCCTCATGAAAACCACATTAGGTTTCAGTAAGAAATATCATACATCAACCATGTGAGTAGTGGGGGAACTACATTTCGTGGTGGGAGATAGTAGCTAGCGTTAGAAATCTCTATCTGACGTCAGTTGACATTTAAACCTCATAACGTGCACATCAACAATTTAAAAGTCAATTTTTTTTCTAGCGTTAAAGTGGAACTTAATTATTTATTATTATTATTTTTCCAATCCAAATAATCGTTCATCTTTGCTAAGTTTAATAATCTTTTATTTTTAAACCTTGATTTTTAACTATTTTTATTTGCAGAATTTAATCATTTTTTAGATTTAAAATTTAAAATAATTTGTATTTTTGGCAAGCAAGGCATTCTGGTGAAAATGTCTAAGAAAAACCCTGTCAGGCTTTGGATTAAAAAACCCCGTAGAATCTTAGCAAGGTTGACATGATTTAAATCTATTAAAAATCTTCAGGGAATATTTACAATTTATATTAATTAAAAAAAAATTAATCTTGACAAAAAAATCTCTAAGGCAATTGATTTTGAATATAATATTATGATCTATGAATCTTGAACTATAAGTTTACAAATGATTACCAAATAATTATACTAATTTGGACGTGTGTTATTGCTCTAGGGAATTTTTTCGTTAAGATTAATCTATTTTCAATTAATATACATTTTACTTATATTATCGGAAGATTTTTAATAGACATAAGATACCAGGATCAAATCATTGCAACCTTGCTAGGATCCTGTAGGGTTTTACTGAGGCATCCTCACTGAAATGCCAATACGGAGCCTCACTCTCGGATGCGTTACATCCCTCATAAGGCATCAGTCAGTTTCTCCAATCAGACCCCAGATTCATTTCATAAGGCCCCAACCAATGCCCATTTTAAATTGTTACTTGGGATTGTACGTCTTTTTGTGCTTCTTCAGCACAACCAATAGCTGTACTGTAATAGCATACATTTTTGAAATATTTACAAGAATTTTATATTTATAATGCAAAAATAATCTTATGCTTAAAAAGTAAGAACCTTTTTTACTAAAAGAGCATGACATTTTTTTCCGCGAATATTTCAATTTACATTCAAATATTTAATTTTAAAATTGAGATGAATTGTACGACATATATTGGAATAAAAATTAAAAAAATTCGAGGTAAGAAAAATAGAAGTTAAAAATTTGTTCTAGTTTAACAGTATCAAGATTGTATTGAAAATAATTTGGAATAGTACATTTTCGAAAGATTTAGGGTAAAGGAAGAGAAGGATTAGAAAAAAAGTATAGGAAAGAATGTTACCCTACCACTGAGAAGTTTCTAAGTTAAGTCATTTAAGACTTATCATTAATTAGCTTTTAGGTTCATCTATTGTTTCGCATTTTTATTATAAGTTTTATAAAACTTAAGCTTGCTAAAATTGGAAGTTGGAAAACAATGATCGTTACACGTAATTTATTTACAAAATATGATTCTCCTTGAATGTATTGACTCAACGAGCGAAGCGAGTTGGTTCACACACTTCCCAATAAACACTATTTTTTCCATAAAATTGCTACAATTTTCTGTATACTTATGAGATAATTTTTATCTTCCAATTTTTATTAATTATAAGAATTATTTCACATACACTTAAAATATATGCATAGTCATCATTATGTGGTATAAAGACATTGTTTTTAACTTTCCCCCCGAAGGGACTATAACTGCTTACAATTATAAGATGTGACATACAACTTTTTTATCTATTAATAAAGTTTATAAATTTGATTTCTTAAACAAATATAATATAATACAAATATAATAATATAACACGTGCGAAAAAACATTATTTTAAATCAAAATATTTTAAACTAAACAAATTTTTTCTGGCAGACAAACAACTAAACGTGAAATATAAATTTCACATGATGAATTTAATTTTACCAATTAATAGACAAGAGGAAATATAAATAACAGTTTCAAATAAAAAATTAATTCAATTTAGTTAAAAAAAGTTTATTGTAATGGACACGGGATTGCTAGAAATTAATTAAATTATTCAATATGATTTTTATGAAATAATGAAAATACGAATGAATAATGCATTTGCATCAATTAAAATTAATTTTATTTGTAGTTATTAATAAATGATTTATCAATACAATATAATATATAATAAAAATATTTAAACATTCAATGTAGTTTATTTATTTTATTGAACAACAAACACTGAATTGTGTGTGCAGTAATATATGTATATAGATACACCGTAACAATTACATAAGCAATTGGACCATTTGTAGTGGCATAACGGAGTCTTCTAAAAAATGTTGACTCAATTTGTTTTTATTAATAATCTTAAATTTACAATAAATAATACAATGTTATAATCAGAGCGTCTACTTCATACATTGTGAAGTTGGTTATATGTTTAACTGTAAGTTGAGCACAAAATGTTGACAGATTTGATATCGAATATTTTTAAAAAGTGATAAAAGGCAAATTATTAACTGATTGAATAATAACATTAAAGTAAAATAAATTTTGCATATTATAGTGAAAATTAGTTTCTAACTGTCATGAAATTTTTA
>JABFPM010003156.1:0-14894 GCA_022817325.1 Idris sp. 1 HC-2018
ATACAAAAAGGCAACAGACTGCCGAAAGAGCTAGAAAATGGAGGGAAAAATTAAAAGAAAATCCTGAAAAATGGGCAATGTATAAAAAAACGAAACGTTATCGACTTATTTATCGAAGTTTGACAATATGGGCAATACAGTTAGCAAAATTATTATTAAAAATTTTTTTGAATTTTTTTGCGATAAACGCAATTCTTTAATTTAGATAATTGAATTGTCAATTTTTCCGGTATGAGCAATACCATCGGCCATACATGAGGACTTTAAATTAAAAACAATCATCAAATGATAGTTTAACTGGTATATGTAAGTGTTATTGAAGCAAACAGACGATCCGTTTCACTACGACTAGCGGCTTACGATGCAGTATGCCTACAACAATTTATACACATACATATACCTATATTTCTGAATAAGAAGGACAAGTATTGACTAAAACTCAAATAGATAACAGAAAATAATTGCAAGGAAAATATGTTGCAAATGGTATTGACAAAATCTATAGTATTGCTACTAATCTTAAATGCCCTTATAAGAGCAATGATATTGGCAACATCTTACCCGGTGTATTGCCAATATTTATGAGGTTTGCGTTATGGACAATGGTATTGGCAATATCTCGCCAAGACAGTGCTATTATCTATAAGATTCGCGGTATAGGTAACGGGGTAACGGTGTTGGTAACATCTCGCCCGTAGTATTGCAACAAATATTTAATTATATCTTTTGGACATTGGTATTAGCAATATGTTGTTAAGAGAGTAAAGATATTTATACGATTAGCAGAATGGGAAATGATTTTGGCATAAACTCGCCAAACATATTTATGTGCAATAGTATTAGCAATATCTGTCACAATTTTTCTAAGTACTACGGTAAAGGCGATATTATCGGTATAATCTCGCTCATTGTATTACAAAACTTATTTAATTTTACGAAATGGGCAATGGTAGTGTCATGATTTAGCAAAGTGAATTGAAAATTTTATTTTTTGCGGTATGTGCAATTTTTTTGGCGATATCTCGACCAATGGATAACCAAAAATATTTATGGGCAATAGTATTGGGAATATCTCGCCAACTGTGTAACTATTTTTCTAAGTACTACGGTTTAGACGATATTATCGGTTATATCTCGCCCAAAGTAAAAAAAAAAATAATTCAACGTCATTAGCAATAGCTCGCCAGGAGAGTGCCAATGTTTATAAGGTTATTCAGTATGGGCCAACGTATTGCCAATTTCTTTTAATGAGCATTGATTTTTGAAGAATGGGCCAATGTAATAGTCACTAAATATTTATTCTACGTTGTGAGCAATATTAATGGCAAAACCTCGCCCAGTGTATTGTCAATGTTCACAAGTTCTGCGATATGGGTAATAGTATTACCAACATTCCTCCAGTGGTGTGATTAAAATAATTTACATTTTGAAATTTCAAGAAAAGCGTAAAAAAATGCTATTAACTTTTTTGTCACGTGCACGTATTCTGAAAATAACTTTTTTTCACGTTGTTTTTTCTAATAACAGTGTTTTTCCAAATTGTTTCTTCTGGTGTGAGGTTCCTCCGAAGGACTCGCCGCAGCGAGTCTTCTTCGCCGTGAGTTTTTACCGGCGAAATTTTGCTGCAGCTTGTGAATCTCTCGTGGATATTTTTTCGCTCAATGCGCGGCTACGACTTTTTTACGCAACAAGTATTTTTCAGATTGATTTTAGCTCACTGAGGTTGCTCGGTGAGTGATAGAATTAACCTCGCGTAATCTATCAAATTTTCAAACTTTTACAAAATTTAAAATTTATTCAATGTATAGGGGCGAGATATTGCTAATACCAGTGCCTAATCAGAAAAATTATCACACAACTAGTGGGATATTGGCAATACTATTACCCATACCGCAAAATTTGTGAACATTGACAATACACTGGGCAAGGTACTGCCTACAATATTGCCCACAACGCAGGATAAATACTTAGTGCCCATACCGCAGACCTTAAACATTTGTGCAATGCTCAGTAAAAGAAAATGGCAATACGATGGCCCATACCGCAAAACTTTATAGATATTAGCACTCTCTTGACAAGACATTGCCAATAATATTGCCCATAACTTCGAAAATTTTGAAAATTTGAAAGTTGTATAAATTATAATATTTTTAAACTATCAAAATTTGAAAATTTTGAAACTTTGAATATATTAAAATTCATTTACAAACATTTTTTTGTCAAATTCTGATCACAAAATCTAACCAGAAAACACCAAATCCAAAGTTTGATTCATGCAGAATTTGATCAATTTTCTGTCAAATTTCCATCAACTTCTGATCACATATTGATAATTCCAAAATTTGTATCGATCTGAATTTTGTCATTTTTTGATCAGAAATCAAAAATTCTAAAATGTTAATCAATCTTAATTTTGTCAAAATATTGTCAAATTTCTGTCAAATTCTGATCAGAAATCAGAAATTCGAAAATTTGATTCAATCAGAATTTTATTAAATTTCCGTCAAATTTTGATCTATTTTATATTAGTTGAAAATTTTTTTCAGAGTCGACCAAAATTTGATCAACAACTGTCTCATATCAGACTTTGATCAAATTCCGATGAAATTTTTTTTGTTCGGGTTTTTCTAAAAACCTTCTTAATTAAAAAAATCTATCAAAGATGATCTAATTATTATTTTCTGATGAAACAAAGAGCAATTTTTTTCTTCTCCAATAAAAAACAAAATCAATATTTTTCATTTAATCTTGAAATTTAATTTAAACAAATATTTTTTTTTAAGATTTATACATAAAAAAAGATTTGTATACATAAAAAAAACATGAAGCACGTAGATTACTATGTACACAAGTTTCGTCATATAATTATAGTAAAACTTGGTGACTGTGTGTAGTAAATCTTGCCAAGTTAAAGTTGTTTACGTCATTCACTGTTTTTTGGTGTATATACATGTAAGTATCAGTTGCATCGTATGTGTTATACGCGAATGGTGCGGGTTTCCATGGCAATACGTTCGCGTTGTAGGCGAAACCCCTGCTACGTATTCGTAAATGATGCGCAACCCCCTAACTTTGCATTTGCTTCTTTGTACACTTCTACTGCCTGTAGCCGATGCTTTTCTATCTCTGTCACTTTCTTTTTGTCGGCCAATTACTCACAAAATGCTATTTCTCTTTCTGCATGTAAAAGGTTACTCATATATATATTAAAGCTTACGTCTACAATCTTGGCTACGACCCCTCAAACTTGAATTGTCCGCCGACTAAATAGTATACTGCAGCGTCTCAAAGATGACATCATATACATAAGTCGCCGACGTAACGCAAACTTTGCGGACGATGACCTCAAACGAAGAATACGTGTTTTATTTATGTGATTTACTATTAAACTTGAAATAAAAGTTAAGATATAAAAACATTTTATATAACCAATTTTAATCTCAATAAAATTAAAATAAAATATTGAAATAATAATAATTGTATACATTTAGCTGATTAGATTTCTACAGAAAGAAGAGTTCGGTCTTTAAAATTAAATTTTGATTTAGATTTTATGCTTCTTTAAAAATGTATGATTAAGCATTTGTTAAAGTAAGATAAGAAAAAAATTACTTGAAATAAGTAAAGAATACTCAAATTTTTTCTGGATAAATGCGACCCCAATTTAAATCTTGGTTCAATAGCATTACCGCAGTCACGCAAAAGTTAGCTGTACTAATCATTTCATCTATCGACTTTACTCATAAAAAATTTCATGAAAGAAAAGTGTAAAAAAAGAATGACTAAAAAAACATGCAAAACTCTAAAGATGAACTGCAAGCTACTTTCAAGTTATACACTGAAAATAATAAATTGTTAATCCAGCAGTTTTAAATTGTGAAGGCAACAGTACATGTGACTGTTGAAATCTAAGCCAATCAGAATGAAGCTTGCATTTGATAGAACTAATAAAAAAAACATTTTTATCCTAACAGTCAATCAGATTGTTCTATATACAGTTTAAGATTGCCAATTCAACAGTTCATTATTTTCAGTGTATTCTTATAAAATGTATCAGTAACTATGAGCTTTTTATACATTTATCTGCTTACTTAAGAGCAAAAGAGAAATGATTCTTCTTTTTGGTTTTGTTTAAAAAGAAACTTTTACATTAAATATTTTTAGAATTAGAAAAAATACTAACATTCTAAATGTTTTATCTAGGTCTTTATACCAATATAGTATATAACAATTTAGTTCGTATTTCAATCAAAGGTTGAATTGAAACATTATACTGAAAAGATGTAATAATTTTCTATCCAACTTTCGTGAAGAAAAGCAATTTTATTAAGTACAATTTCAGAACATAAGAGAAATTTAGTTTCTAAATAAAATTTACTTTTAACCAAATGTAATAATATTTTAACTTAAATTTAACTTTTTTTTCAAATACGAAATTGATACATTCTGCAGAAAACATTTTGAACAGTGTACAAGAACATATATATTAGCAAAATATTTAATGAACAACTTCATCTGCAAAAGATATTATTACTCTTTTTTTTCACTTTCAGCTTATCTTCTTAACTTGTGATTGAAATTTAGTAGAAAATCCAATCTGTTCATTAAGTTCATTAAGTTATTTAGAGCTGAAACATCTTTAGATTTAATCGTTCAACTCGAAAAATTGATGAGCTGAGAAGACTCGTGATCGAACTCGTTTACGGAAAGGTTTAATAACTTTTAATTTAAGACTTGTTAGGGTAAACACAAATCGTTTAAAAAATAGTATTATGTTCTAAATTTTAGATTAGTATCTTGTACTGTTCATGTATTTTTACTTAAATTTGACATCAAATATCTTAGCATAGCACTGAGAAATACAACCTCTAATACTACAATTCTAACACTGAGCGAACAGCACCTTACTGGCTGATGTGACGCACATTAATGACTAATATGTAACTTTAAATGATAAAATATATCATAAACTAATGTTCTGACATTAAACATTAATTTGTCTCACATTACTCAGTGATACGAGCCACATTAACAGCTCCACATTACACATGAATTTGCTTCAAATCACTGAATGATATAAGACACATTTACAACTGATGTCCACACACCACTCTGTAATTTGCGAAGCAATAAATTTCATTGTTTTGCAAAATTTAAATCAGAGTCTTCGTAACCTCACAAAACTTGTCAAATTATAAAAAAATATATCAATAAATTTTAATATTTTCTTTTGTTGTAATGCATGTTTTATAAGATATAACAAAGTAGCAAATAGTAAAATTAGATTATTATTGATAAATATTAGCTACAGATATGAGTAAACCAATATTATTAACTGTTTTTTGTAGATTTTATTTTTTCAAATAAGCTGTATGTAGAAAAAAGTTTAAAAATTATGTAAAAACTGTATGTGTAATTTAAAAAAAAACAATAAAATGCGAGCTCTATAGGGATGACGAATTATAAAGAAATTTAAACAGAACTTTTTATAACTTTAATATAAAAAACAAATATTAAATAGTTTAAACTCAATTAGTTTACAAATATTTAAAAAAAATTGTAATTTTAATATTCAAAAATATAGTAACTATTTTGAATTATTTATTCGTTAGCATTAAATAAATCAACATTTTTAATATCGTAATATGGTAAGTATAAGATTATGATAAATGTATAGTATTTATACTATACATGATAAACACATTTCTGAAATTATACCATATAGCCCAGACCATGTCGATGTGCTTATTAGTAATGCAAATCGATTTTAGCCTGGCTACATGCACTCAAAGTAATGTGTTTTGTTAGATTTGACTAAAAAAAATTTTTTTTTAATATAGATCTCGTTATTTCTGTGAAAAATTTTGAAAGGGATTAATTGTTGTTTTTGTTTTTCATAATAAGAGAAAAAAATGCTTTTAAGATTCCAATTTTTTGTAGACTTTTATTTTAATGTTAGGTTAGAACTTATTTGTATAAGTAAACATATTTTTAAAATAAGATTTAATTGAAATTAAGTATTTATGAATATACTCGAAGTATTTATGAATACTCGAAAATTTGCTGGTTTGTGAAACTCTTTTTTATGTTATTATTATCAGATTTGTAGCAGTATATACAGATATCTAAAAATTTTTTAAATAATATCGCTTTGAAAGATACTATACAAATATTTGGTAACTTAAATTTTTCCAAACAAAAAAAATCATTAAAACTTTACTTTATAATTGTTTAAATATTTTTTATATTAAAGTATATGTGTGATGTATATTTATTTACACGTATATATATATAATAATAATAATAAATACAATTATATACGTTTTGTATTTTTAACAGCTCGTTTTACAAATTATATATCAACAAAAATAAATAAATACATTTCTGTATATTAATAAAAAAATATAATTAAAATCTCTAATTTCATGTATACTTTGTTTTATTTTATAAAAATATTACATATGTATTATAAGAAAAATACAGTTTCGTTTTTATCAAAGTTTAAAACAAACTCAAAATATATATTAAATAGTATTTAATATCAATATATTTTTTTACTTAATTTTTTTAACAGTTCATTAAACACCTTCTAATAATCTTAATTGAAGTAAACAGATTTTGAGAAGATATTGCACATGTGAATATGAAGTGTGTATTATGCACTTGTTCCCGGCTTCTGTAGCTATGATAGGATAATGCCTTCATACAGCCATTTTTAAAGGCTCCATCTGGTAGCTTTAAACATAGTATACATGCGGGATTTAACCTTCATACGTTTAAATAATCATAATATTGCTTTTTATTTTAGATTTATTTTTTTCTCTGTTTTGTTGTTGTTATTATTTTTTTCATTTTCTATGTATAATGAAAATTTATTATTTGTAATATCTAAATCTATCACTAAATATCTATTTAAAAAAATAATGTCTACTTTTAAATATTTGCCATGATTTTAAAAATAATACCTATTAAATTTTACTTGCCAATTAATAAATATTTCTTTAAATTTCCTGGGACGGTAGAAGTAATAAAACATATCCTCACTGATTAAATTTCCGAAAATATAATAATCAAAATGTTTTGCATTCAAACACGCACATGAATATATTTAAGTGCATCATTTTCACAAATTTTATAGCTGGCAAATCTTAATGTTTCATTTATAAAATTAAAATTTTCAAATGTAAAATTAAACAACTGATTAGAAGTTGTTTTAATTATAACGAAAATATGAAAGCATTTTAAAGAAAATTTGACTTGTAAAGGGGTCACTTGACTAATAAAACTGTATTTAATACTAGAATTACATATAAATCTAGATTATCTGCATTGCTATTCAAAATTTGCAAAAACGATTGAGCACGTGGAAACACGGACGGATGATATTACAGCGATATGGCCGACGTACGCGGCAGGCGTTCTGCGACTGCCGAAGGTATACGAGGGTTTACCACCCTCACCAACATTCTCACCCCTAACTATATTCAGTACATTGCCGCCAACTCATTCGATTCTCCCCTTCGATGTTAAAAAGAAAGAAGGCACTGACGTTCACGAATTTTAGTTTTGCTGGTGAAGAAGTTATCGACAAAAAATATTAAATAAATAATTAAATTTGATTAAAAATGTTTATACCAAAAAATGAAGGGTCAATTTTGGTACAAATGAACAGTCTATGCCCACTTTTATACGAAAATTATTTATTATTCAAAAATGTCATACGTTTGTATTATATTTGAGCAAAAATTTTCTTTTAGCGATGTTACTATTTCGATTTATTTGAATGTTTAAAGGGAGTCTTAACATTTTCAGTGGGCCAAATTGATTCGTGCATTTAAGAATTGAAGAAACATGAAAAAAGCCTATTAAAGATTTCATCCCCGTGGGAACACAACGTTTGGTGAACATTTTTCGAACGTATGAGTGAACGTTGCTCGGAAGTTTGTTTAACGCACACTTTTCCGCTTTCTAGGAATGTATAAAGTTTATAATGTGGTATTGAAAAGTTCATTTAATGTCTGAAAAACGTTTAAAATGTTCATATAACCTTCATGGAACGGTCACTAGAAGTTTATCGAACGTTAGTTGAACGTTTACAAAGTTCAGTAAACGTCCTATAAACGTATAGAAAATGTTCGCTAAACGTGCATTGAGTGTTTGTCAAACGTTCAATAAACGTATCAAAAGTCAAGGAAACGTTTACTGAACGTTTTAAACATACTTTGAGTAAGTTGGAAATGACTTCAAATTGTTTGAGTGCAATGGCCAAGTGGTAACACCTCTGAGCTTGTAATCTTCAAAGTTATGAGTTAAAATTCTATTTACGGCAGATTGAGTAGTTTGATATTTCAAAATATAATTTAAAACAATGAATTTTTAATTTTAAATTTTATAAAAATATTTAAAAACTTTAATCAACAATGTTCAATGTTTGTGAAAAAGTTAACAAACGTTTAGCAAACTTCGACGAACTTTTACTAAACGTTTATGGAACGTTTGCTAAACGTTTATGGAACGTTTGCTAAACGTTTATGGAACGTTTGCTAAACGTTCAATGGACGTATGCTAAACGTTCAATGGACGTTTAGCGAAAGTTTATAAATCATTTTCTAAACGTTTATAAGACGTTTACTGAACTTTGTAAACGTTCAACTAACGTTCGATAAACTTCTAGTGAACGTTTCCTGAAGGTTATATGAACATTTTTCAGACATTAAATGAACTTCTAAATAACATCTCATAAACTTTCTACATCCCTAGAAAGCGGACAATTGTACGTTTCACAAACTTCGATGCAACGTTTATTCGTACATTTAACAAACGTTTACCGAACGTTGTGTTCCCACGGAGTATCCGCAAAAATTATTGAGCTACTATGACAAACTATGTTTATTGATCGGTTAATTTTTTTTGTATATTTTAATAAATCGTAATAGATGTTTTATCATGTATTAAGATTATAATTCTACCTTAATTCAAACGATCCATCAGTGATAAGTGACTAAGATCATGCTAATTTTTTATTTTTATGATACATTATGTACGATCGATAATTAAATTAGATTTTAATAATAAAAAATGTTCATAAAAAACATTTAAGAATAAAATTGTTATAACAAGTGGTGATAGATTTATATTAGAACATTTATTTTTAAAGTTACCATTTTATCGTAACTAAATTTGTTTTATTTTATAGTTTATTTAAAATCAATCAAATTTAATGAAATCTTTTATAACCAAAATACTGCCAAAATATTATTTAAAAATTCATTTTTAAACTTTTTTTTAAAAATATATGATATTATTAATTATAAATGATATTTATTTTGTATTCGCTGCCGATATCATATCGGTCATAAAACATAATATTTTAGCAGTGTTAGTGGCTATTACCATATCAGTAGTTAAAAATAATGTTGAATTAATACGCACTGTAGCAGTTGCAGATTTCCTAAATTTTGAAAGCATAAAAAAAATATTGTTTTGACACTGGAAGCTAATACTGGGCGAACGTTCGGCTCTGATATTCTAGCGACATTTTGAGTGAATGTTGAAGCGGTAATAATTCTCGCGTGATTTAAACGCACTCCCGCGTTTTCATTTAAACATTCGTAAAAAATGAAACAGTAATTTATAGGAAAAGTCATAAAACATATTGACATAAGCAAAATTCACAAAAAAACAAATCGGATTCAATATGGAAAATTGCGGATATCTACTGAGTTGTATCGAGTCCGTAAATATCCGTAACTTGTCAGAGTATATCTGATTTGTTTTTTTGTGGATTTTGCTATTGTCAGTACGTTTCATGTCTTTTCCTGGAAATTGCTGTTTCATTTTTACGGATGCTTATTCACTAACAAATTTACTCTGGAATTATCAGTAACTCAAAACGCGGGCCGATATACTGTCAATTTAAACCTGTTTAAAATACTGTTTCAACGTTAAAAACTGACATAAAAAATGTATAAAATGATGTGATATTTTCTTGTTGAAATAACTTTGGCGGAAAAAGCGGGCCAGCAATTTTTGGGTCGGTCAACACAGTACTGATTCGTTTTTCTTTTTCCACGTGGGTCGTTAAAAAATCTTAACTTCTAACTTAACTTAACTTTTGTAAAATTGATAACTTTTTTTTGAAAAAAAGTTATTTCAATTTTGTCAATAACTTGTGTATTTTAATAAAATTAAATATGTTTGCATTATGAATATCTATTTGTATTATTTAGATATATAACATATATCTAAATACTTTCATTTTATTAATTACAATACAACCATTCCTTCTTCAGTACATGTAGAACTTCTCTTTAGTTTGGGGGGGACTTTTTTTGATGATTTGGAGAGGAAGTTGAAGTGAATAAAACTTTGAAATTTTTGTATTATTGAAATTCAATAAATTTATGAATTAGTTTAATTACTCACTGTTTAATATAAATAAATTTGTATGTTGTTGTTATTATTATTACTCTTTTAATTTAATTTATAATCAATTGACTATAAATAAAGTTTAAACAAATGGAATACATTCTTTATTTCACTCTGATGTCCTTTTTGAAAAAAAATAATTTAATAAATAGCATTTAAACCAACTTTTGTAAAAAGAAGTAAGTTTGTTTAACTTATGAAAATTTACATAAACTTTTAACTTAACGAAGTTACACTTTTAAAATTCCAACGTTAACTTTATGAAGTTACTAAGTTATTTTTTTCATTAACTTACCCAGCCTTGGTTGTATTTAGCCTTACCCGATCATTAGGGGCTCTGGCTGGGCGGATCTCCATCCTCCGTACTCGTGGAAACAAAATGAGCGACAAAATTTTAAATTCAAACAAATTTATTACGGATGAACTGTCTCGGGTGACTTAACCGGACATGAAATCTGCAGGAGCATCAAAAGCATCAGTGACGGGCTTGATACCGAACCCGGGGCAAAGACTAACGAGGAGGAAACTGGCTTTCCACAGGAGTTGGACTTGGTACCGACTCCTATGAAAGTGACCGAGGATGGTGCTGGGACTAGTTTAACGGTGCCGTCTCCAATGAACGACAGCGGAGGCAAAAGCAGATTCCGTCAGGGATTGAGTGGAGCAAAGTGGCGGAAACTGCAAAAGCAGATCACCATGGAAAAGGGGGAGGAGTTCCCCACCTACAAGAGAAAGAGGAAACCGAAAGGAAAAGCGATAACTTCTACCTTGGGTGTCTCTTCTTCTTTGACTGCTGGTAAAAGAGGCCTCTCCCTCAGCTCCACGGACGAGGATCCAGAGAATAAGCGCCTCAAAGTGAACCCGAGAGGAGAGTCCTCACAGACAAATCAGCACGTGGGGTCGTATGTCTCGATCGCTGCTAACTTGCTCAGGGTTACGCTCACATGCGGGGATTACCTGGGGAAGGTGTTACTGGCCGAGATATGCAAAAAGACTTCGGAAGTAATCGTTGAGCGGTTGCTGAACACGAAGGAGGGTGACTTTGTGCCACGCTTCAGCGATTCCTTCCCCAGGAAAGAAACCATGGTGTTTGTCTGTGCGGACGCAGGGTCCAAGGAATGGCTCCGGAAAAACATGTCCGGGAATTTTTTGAGTTTTTGTTGCAGGATCTTAGTTCGAGGGACTGCACCACCATTAGAATAAACATTGTAGAAGTTAACAAGGACATTTTGATATGCTTGGCATATTTCCCACACGATGAGCCTTCAGTCATTGAATATAACAGGCGAACGAACACGCATCTCATTGTTGGGTGTGACTCAAACTCGCATCACGAGGTGTGGGGGAGCACAGATATCAATGATAGGGACAAACAACTGCGAGAATTCTAGACAAGTACAGAATTGGACATTGTTAATGTGGGTGATGATTCAACCTTCATCACAAGAGCTAGAAACGAGGTCCTCGATCTTACGATTTGTGATTTGAGAATGAAGGAGCATATTCATGGATGAAGAAGAGGTTACATGGTGCAAAAATCTTAGGCTGACTAAGTGGGAGAGCTACAAGACTAAGCTAGAAGAGAGAGTTAAGCTCAAGGGTAAATATGGCACGAAGGAGGATCTGGACTGGACTTCAGAACAGACCGGGTTCGCCTTTATTGAGTCATATGAGAACAACTACCCATTTAAGGCTAGGAGACCTCCGAAATCAGCCCCTAGTGGAATAAACACCTAGAAAGGCTGAGGAAAGAAGTGAGGAAAACCTTCAACAAGACAACAAAAAAGGAGATTCCGGAATACTGGGAAATGTATAGAGACCTCCTTAAGAATTTCAAAAAAGAAATAGAAGAAGTTAGAAAGAAAAGTTGACAGAACTTTTGCTCGGGTATTGACAGTCTTTCATAGACTACCAGGCTGGCCAGGGTTATATGGAGGGACAACAACGCTAAACTCAAACTTCTTAGGGACAACGCTGGGAATTATGTCAAAACTGCGGAGCAAACTTTGGGTATTTTACTCAAAAAGAACTTCCCTAGCATTGCGCCACAAGAAGAAGCTACACCCGATCACGTCACGAATCGGGGCGCCAAGGACTGAAGAACTGCGGTGAAAGTGGTGACGCCGGAGAAGATCAGATGGGCTATCTGCAGCTTCGCTCCCTTCAAGGCTTCGGATCCAGACGAAGTCTTTTCTAAGCTGCTACAGGAGGGCTTAGACTCATGTCTGGGGTTAATTATTGGAGTCATGAGAGGTAGCATTGCTGTAGGATATATACCAATCAAGTGGAAGGAAACCAGAGTGGTATTTATACCGAAACCAGGAAGGAAACGCTATAATGATGCTGGAGACTTTAGGCCGATCAACCTTACATCCATTTTGTTGAAGACCTTGGAGAGACTGGTGGACATGTATATCAGGAATGATATACTAACCGTGAGTTCCCTGCATCGAAACCAGCATACATATCATCAGGATAAATCCACTGAAACAGCGTTACACCAGGTGGTGGAATACATTGAAAAGGCATTGAAGAATAAAAAGGTTGTTATGGGGGCCTTCATCGATATAGATGGGGCCTTCAATTGTACTTCTAAAAGTTCTATAGTAGCCGCAGCTGAGGAACATGATATCCCTCTATCATTAGGTGGGTCAAGGGCATGCTCAATGGAAGACGGGTATTTAATGAATAGATGGGTAATACTGTCAGGGAAATAGTTGATAATGGGTGTCATAAGGCGGGCTGTTATAACCGTCATTGTAAAACCTTGTAGTCGACGAACTTATCCGAGTACTAAATGAGACGGGTTTCTTAACCATCGGGTACGCGGATGATATAGTCATACTTATAAAAGGTAAGTTTGAGTAAGTACTCCCGGACATTCTGGAAAGAGGTCTGAATAGAGTTAGACAGTGGTGCATTGACAATTCTCTACGGGTGAATCCTACCATGACAGAAATAGTAATATTCACCAGGTAGTACAAATTGGTAAAATGTAGGCTAATCCGTTTCTGTAGGGCGAGATTACCGTATGCAAAAGGGGTTAAGTATCTGGGGGTCTACCTAGATAAGAAACTGAAATAGGACACACACTTAAAGATGCAATGCAAGAAAGCACTGCGTATTTTTATGCAGTGCAGAATGGCCATAGGCACTAATTGGGTGTTCAACCCGATAAAGTGCTTTGAATTTATTGCTCACTTGTTTACTTAAAATAACGTAAGCATCAGTTGTATGGTGGAAAGCTATCGAGAAGACCACTCTGATAAAGACTCCTTGAGCATGTTCAAAGGGTGGTCCTGAGAGGAGCCTTTGGGGTTAGGAGAAGCACACCCATAGCATCTATCAACCTTATGATTGACCAGGCTAGCCTCGATTTGATGATGACGATCGTGGCTGCTATGGCGGCATACTGAATGATATGCAGCGGTCAATGAGTGGATAATAGGACGAGGTCGAAATCTGAGGGAGTATATTAACAACCCTATTCTAAACATCAAAGGTGAGGACTAACTTAATACCAGCACCCTGATTTTGATTTTTGTCGATTACAGCGCCATCTGTGGCCGAAATCGCTTTAATCGTAGGTCAAATTGGGATATTTTTTTCTGGGGAATCCGAATCTGCAATAAAAATGGGGGTTCCTATTTAAGTTTTATAACTCCTCCCTCCGCCACCCCCAGGGGGTGGAAGTGGGGGGTCGAGTTTGGTATCATTGGATGTCCCCCGTCGAGACCAACAAGTTTTATTACCCACGATTTTTGATCCGACGGATAGTTTTCGAGATATTTCTATGTCTTCAGATAAAATAAACACCCTGTATATAGGCCTAAAAATTCTGTGCAATAATGTACTTATAAAAATAAAATGGTTTTATTACCCCATGGTAATGTCACTCCTTATTTTAATTTTCTGGCTTTTAATTTTTACAATTAAAAATTTGCTTTAATTGAATACCAAAAGAATGAAGCACAAATTCATGATAAAAAATAATGTTTGTATTTCTTATTACTTATAGGATGGAAAATATTTAAAAGGTAAGAGTTATACAGGGTGGACAAAAAGTTCCGGGACGGTTAAATATCTTGCGAAATACGCAACAAATCGAAAATCTAAAAATATACGTGTCAAATATTTTCAAATTATCTATCTCATGACATCAAACTTGACCCCCCAAACCCACCCCCTGGGGGTGGGGCGGGGGGCAACTTTAAAATCTTAAATGTAAACCCCCATTTTTATTGCTGATTCGGATTCCCCGGAAAAAACTACCCCTATTTGACCTCCGATTTGAGTCATTTTAGTTGATAGATGGCGCTGTAATCGAGAAAAATTCGTCAAAAATGGGGATAGCTCGTGAAATACACATCAGAACAGAAAAATAAAAGAAAAATGTTATTCAGTAACATCATAAGAGACCTCGCACCTCCACCGAAGAGGAAGGAAGGCAAATTTGATGTTTTAAA
>JABFPM010003157.1:0-14893 GCA_022817325.1 Idris sp. 1 HC-2018
CTTTCTTCTAAACGAAATTATTCTCCCAACATCAAAGATTCGAATGAATATACACTCTTTATTTAATTCACAAAATTGATAATTTTATTCAAAAAGTCCCTAATTCCGTGAACGTAGAACTTGGACAACCTTCATAATCTGCTACTTTACGCTGAAATAAAAATATATCTTAAACATGAAAATGTTAAACTAATCCAGATACTGTTGGCAGTTTTAAAGCTGACAATTTTAAAGAATGAAGGATATAAGTATAGACTGTAAATACCGTGCCTTTAACATTTTTTGAATTTATTATTTCATTAATCTGAATGTTTATGTTTGTCTTGTGCATTAAATACTTTCATTTCATGAAATGTTTAGACTAATCAAATAATTTGAATATAGTTTTATTACAGAAAAAGGCACTTATAAACACCATGTACGTGACATCATATCTTTCATTTTTCTTGTTTTTCTGTAATTTGTAATTCTTTTTTGTATAGTCCTTGACGGGAAAGATAAAAGTTGGGCTTTTGGTTATGTTCAATATTTTCTGTAAATAAATTCAAAGCAAACACAGAATTCAAATTAATTTATAAAGATAAGTAATTCTGTGTTTCAATATCTTGCTGCTATAATTTAAAATATGAATTTTTGTCTGTTTTTAAAATAATACATTAAATTATAGGATAATAAACTAAATTTGACACATTTTTCCAATTAAAGTACATCGTTAATGTTGCAAAAAAATATTAGGAATCGGTATAGGCTTTGTCTTTGATTATTGTATAATCGTTAAATTGTACACAGAGATATTATAAAAACATTATTTTGAATACAAATTGTTTTATTATATATAATATATGTAACTAGCAATATATAAATTATTCGAAAAAAAATATATAAACTTGTCAGACGCAAAACTTGCGTGCAATTTTAAATATCCTAAACGCAGCAACAAAATGTAAATCTAAAATCACGTGAACTTATCTACTATGTGTTAAAAAATTGAAAATAATTGATGCCTTGTGCTTTTTTCGTTGATCCCCAATTGTATTTGTATTTTTACATTACATTAATTACCCGCAAAAATGTAATAACACTAATCTGAAGAAAGCGAGTTTACATAAAACAGAATCAAAATCATAAAAGTTATTGAAGCAAACTAACGTAAAAAATTACAATCGAAGCAAGAAGGTAACTTGTTTGACACGAAGAAATTTTATTGCGAACAAAAATATAGCTTATTTTGATTTCTTTTTTCTGTAATGACATATCTGTTTAACACTTGTGAATGTAAGTTTTTTTTTTTTTTTTGAATAGTTTAAGTAATTTTTTATTAACTATATTATAAATATTAGTATTTTTTTTTATTATCAATTTTAACTATTTGTATAATATTTTTATGATTTAGTGATTACAAAATAAGCTTATGTTTTTATATGCAATTATATAATTAATATATAATTCATAAAATGCCAACAAGATTATGTCTTCATACCTTTTTCACAATATTTTTTAAATGTTATAATTCATACAACATTTAAAAATTAGTAGATCACTTTTATTACAATCATTCCTTTTGTCCAGTTAAAAAAAGGCTTTCTTTTGTAAAATAGTTTATAAAAATGTTACAAGCACACATTTGTGCAAACAGTGTTTTTTATAGATTCTAAAATTATAACACTAAACTTGTCGAATGTTTTAAAAATTAAAATCTTACAATACATTTCGAGTCATAATTTCAACTATTGCTAACACTTCTCTTTAGAAAGTGATCTTAAAAAAGCATTTCCTTTTTTTACATCAACTTAAAAATAATGAATTATTTATATATATTTATTTACATATAAAACAGAATTTAATAATTTCATTGCAAAAGCCACCAATTAATACAAATTTTAAAATAAAGTTTACAATTTATTTGAAATAAATACTTTTAAAATGCCTAATTATTCAAATAAAGGAGAATCAATGTTCAACTTGCTTGACTGCATTGTAAAAATGCATAAAAAATCATTGAAAGAAAACTGGTCGAAACATTTTTTGTATACAAAAAACGAAAAATTGTTAAAGGTCTCATTAAAATTGATATTATGAAGAAATTTAGGAATGCTTAATATTCAAATTACGTTTGTACGAGTCAACCCTCGAGAAGAGAGAGAAAGGGAGAGAGAGAGAGAAAGGGAGAGAGAGAGAGAGAGAGAGAGAGAGAGAGAGAGAGAGAGAGAGAGAGAAAATAGAAATTTTGAACAATGCAAAGTTGGCTCTTCCTATTTTACTTTGGCCTCAGACTACCACTGCTGGAAGGCATTAAAAAGTTTGCAGACGTCAAAATAGACGATACATTTGGAGCGGGAACCGAATTATCATTGGCACCACTGTTAGTTGAACTGACCTCACTTTTGTAACGAATGTTTGTGTATTCTCTCCCAACTTGTTGCGATTTCTAAACAAAAAAGTTCATCAATTTAAAACCTGAATCATTTTGTCTTCTTTATTTTTTATGAATAAATATTTTGAAAAAACAAACTTACTTGTTCTGCTTTCATTCGCTGCGATACAGTTTCTATGTAATGTAAAACCGCGAGATACACAAACTTATATTGTGCTTCTGTTTGTACCATTCCGGATCTTTGTGATCGCACTTTTTGTATTGTACGTTGAATGTCAATCTCACAATCCAAACCTAAAATTAATTGCAATATTCAATTTAAATTTCAATTGATGACATATTTTAATTTTAAAAAAAAAGTACAATTAATTTACCATGTTTTTTGATTTGATCTAAAATAATGTCAATAACAATGAAAGTGCCTGTTCTGCCAATACCAGCACTGCAGTGCACTAAAATTGGCCCCACTTCAGTTGTACTCGGACTTCCGGTAGCTCCTGCAGTGGCACTTCCTGCAATCGATTCTTGTCTTGCATTAACATCGTGCAAGAAATTCAACACACAACCAGGGTCTGCTGGAACACCATGATCTGGCCAGGCCTACGATTTTTTTTTAATTTAATTTTTTGTTGTTGTAAATTAAATTATACTTTATTTATACATTATTTTTGCATGTAATGAATATTTGATTTTACCTGGAAATGGTAATGATAAATTCTTCTAGGTTCCGAAAAATTCGGTTTATTGCCTTGTAACAAAAATTCACGCAAAGTATAATCTACAGTTGAAGTGCGTCCCAGTGCACGAACTTTCCACTCTCCTCCATATTCACCAATCTCACCTTCTTCCGGCCAATAGCAAGCACACTTGTTCTAAACAAAAATCAAATTACAATTATTGTATTATTATAAATTACATTTTAACATATGTTTTAAAGTAAACATTATATTTTGTTTTAAATTATCTGAAAAAAAATTGATAAAAACTTGAAATTTTTATAAAAAAAATAAATTTTATTTAAAAAAATATATTTCCACATATTCACATTAATTTGTATATTTTAAATCCATAATTTAATCTTTCTAGATAAATATTATTTGTATTATTGTCAGTCTACATTTGAAATCTGATTTAAAACTTTGATATCTTTTTTATCAAGAAAACGAAATATTTGTTTCAAAATCTTTGTTGATAACTGGAATTTGTCTAAAACAAATTCTAACGAGTTTAATCTCTGAAATAAATTTTTTTCCACATTCTTACACTTCTTAATTTTTTATTTTAACAAATGCCAATAAATGGGAAACCTTTCTTCAAATTTCAGTTCGTTCAACTTTTCATTTACATCATCGTAACTTAAAATAACCGCAACTTTTAACATATTTTTATTAGCCAATAAGTCGTAAAATGTGACATTTCGACTCGAACAAATTGTCTCTTTTAAATTCTTTGCTTCTATATTGCAATGTTCTTTAAATTTGTTAAGTGAATTCGGCGTCTCAAACATTCACAAAAAATTATCAGCATCGTAGTCATCCGCTAAATTTAGATGTTGCAACTTAATTATGTGTTTCCAAACATTCATTAATCCGCTCACAACATTACGATTCTCGTTTAACTTTGCATTCAATTTTCCAATTAATGCAGCTAAATTAACACCGACAATGCTGTGTGAAAGTAGGACTTTGAAATTTTCTTCATTGTTTGCAGTTAATTCCAATAAATAATTCATCTTAGTTAAATCGTCTAAGTCATCGACATTTTCAAGTAAAAATTCTAACATTTTGGTATTATTACGAGTTTGACAAGCATAGAAAAGAATTCCACGGTGATCTTGGTCTTTGCTGTTTATTTTCGTACTAATTTGAAGCAAAAATTTCGCAACTTCGACGTTATCTCTAATTTTACATGCAATCATAAAAGGATTTAGTCCACGATTTTTTGCACTTAAACTGGCGCCATTATCGATAAGCACTTTTATATTTTGGACATTATATTTTACTTGCACGGCATAATGAAAAGATGCCCAAAAAAAGCTACATTTTTCTTTAGGACTGACGCCGAGTTTAATCAGCAGTTTTGTAATTTCAACAATACTCGTTTCTCTAACAGCATAAATAAATGGAGTTTTCATGTGATTATCTTTTGCATAAATGTCAGCGCCATTGTTTATGAAAAACTTTGCTACCCCGATACTGTTTGGTACCATTATAGCACGATGAAGAGGTTTCCTTCCTTCGAAATCTGTTGACTCAATGTCGACATTGGTGCAGTAATTTTACAATTTTTATGTTCTTTTTTCTGACAGCCGAGACAAAAGGTGAATCTTTTTCAATATTTTCGACATTTAAGTCAGCATTATTGTTTAATAAAAATCGAACCATTTTAACGTTGTAGAATTCGATGGCTAAGTGAAGTGGTGAATAATCCTTGAAACCTTTAGCATTAACATTGTATCCATAGTCTACTAAATATTTCAACCACTTAATGTCATTTGATATTATTGCATAATGTATTTCAGTAAATGGCATTGTTAACAAATAATTTACAATTGTTAGAAAAATCAAAATTTGTCAGATTTTTGTAAAATGGAGGAAACAAAATAATTGAATTGCAAGAATTGTTAGAGAAAATGCTAGCTATAATCAAGGTGTCAATTAAATTTGAAAAAGTTCCCGAATCTTATGAAATGATTGCAAAGTTGCTGTTTATTATCATTTTTTAGAACTCACTTTTCCTCGTTCAATTTCCTTGGTTGTCATAACAATAACACGAGTGTTTTCCTGATAGACCATGTGCCAAAAGTCCGCGATCGTATTTGGCAAACAACCTTGAGTGGCTATGTAACATTTGTTAAATGATTTAGTATCGCCAGAAGTTACGCTGCCGGTCACATTTTCCTCTTCATTCTGTAAATGTAAAATAAATTAATTTATCACAACTATGTTTCATTTTTGTTGATTTAACAAAGTTGCACTGTTTCTTACCGTAATATAATTGGCATTTATGTAATCAGAACCCGGAACATTCGCATCAACATCTCTGAGTCGAACTCTTGTGTGATCAACTGCAATGATTTATATTGAAATCAGTTTAATTGATAACCTATTTTAATTAAAATGTTAACATTCTAATTCTTACAAGGTAAAATATTTCTATAACGATTTTTCGCTCTGTTTTCTGGTCTCAAGCCTTCTTTTCTGGAAAATAAGTGACGGCATTCAAGCTGTTGTAAAGACTCGAACTCCTCCCAAAATCCGGCCTTGCCCTTTCCTTTTCCGGAGCCGGTATCATCAGTACTAGTAGCACCATTCCAACAGAGCCACCCATTGGAACATCCATTTTCTTTGTGTAATTGTTGCACCCTACTTTCAATGCCGCTTGCATTGATTCTTGTTGCATTAAATGGTTGCCTACAATCAAAAGTCATTAATTTAATCGTTAAATTCAAATCAAATGTACAAAGTTTCAAACTTTGTTGTTTTATTCAAAGATAGAAATCAAGCATTAAAATAAATTGAATTTAAATTTTAACTCAAGTTATAAATATATATATACCGCAAATGAACTACACTGCCACTAGTTTCAACCATGGGATTTCGTTTATAATGTTCTATTAGATCACTGAGTGTATCGAATTTTTCACCACCACCAACGTCATATTTATTGTCCTGAAATTAAATAAGTGAGAATTATTAATTAAAAAAAATTGTATTATTGATTGAATTTTACAAATTATTGTTTAATTAAAAGTTACCTGGTATCGTATCATAACTTGAGTGACACGATCATCTGTGCGTACGGATAATACAAAATCTCCTGGCTTGCTTTGCGACTCGCGTACAAGGAAAGATCCATTTTTCCCACGCTCCAACATCAGTCTTTCTGCCTCTTTTGCCGATAAGGTACCATGAAACCACCTAAAAATTTTTGTTATAAATATTTATTTAGTGTCAATATGCGGGTATGCACTTATTTTACAAATCAGAAGAATTTATTACAAGTAAAAGTTAAAATGTAAATTTTATATTAAACATATTAATAAGATCAATAATTACTAAAAATAGATGATGTAAAATATGTCAAAATAATAATTTGTTTGAAAAATCAAAGAATATCTGGAGGTTCTCGTATGAAGCTTAAATTGGAAGAGATTGGAAGAAGTTGAAAAGATCAAGACAATGCACCTGATTGTTAATAATAGAGTATAAAAATAACAAGTCTGTGGTACATCTACGTTTCTCCAAAGTTAATAAGTTCGACTGATTCAAGGCCCTTGAGTAGTCATGGTTTATTGGGGACATTGCATTATTATATTATTACATTAAATATATATAAATATAAAATTTTATTTTTTAAATAATATCAATTAAATTATACCTTTCAGTAGTTGGATCAGCGCAATTCAAAGGGTATTTTAACTCGATAATTTCTCCATTTTTTTCACGCAATTGACCTCCGTTTTCCATATAGAATTGTACAAGTTCCGATAGAGTAGCGAATTTTTCCCCACCATAAAGATCATAAAAGTCACCAGTATTTTGTATTTTTATATGAGTCACTTCTCCATTTCGTCTGCAAAGAAATAATCACATTAGACTTATGTTTATTTAAATTTTTGATGTCAACTCCAATTTTAAGGTGCTTCTTACAAGAACAAATGCTTCGACTCTTAAGTCTCAATTATGACACAAAAGGTACTCACGACGAGAAATAACGCTTATTTTGAAAACATTAAAATAGTTACATGATTAGCATAACGTGTTTGTGTAAATTTAGAAGAAAAAAAAATACTGAGTCACTGAAATAATAAATTATAATACAGGCATGGTTTGCATTTGTTGAAAACTCTTCATTAATAAAACAAAGATAAATGTAATTTTATTATTTACCGCACAGATAGTGTAAAATCTCCGGGGTTAGAAGAACTCGGTCTCGCTAAAAATGAGCTATCAAAGCCTCTTTCTATTAACAGTTTTTCTGCTTCTAATCCAGTGATATTTGGATGGAACCATCTGAAAAACAATTCAAAAATCATCGGTTAGCTAAAAAAGTTGTTTTACATTGTTTTTTTATTTGAACATATAAAATGTATTGAACGTGTAAAATGATGATAGATGAATGCAATGTGCCGCCTACTCAATTAGTCATGAGCTTATCCTAGAAGACAAGTCAAGTAAAAAAGTAGTTTTGCATATTAAAGAGTCCTCTGAAAAAACTAGAATAATTAAATACTTTCAATAAAAAGAAATGTATAATTTGAGTTAAGATAACTGAGATTGAAATAAAAGTTTTTTTTCAAAAGTAAGAAAACAGTAAATGTTTGTAAAATTGTTTGAAAATTAATTCGTTACAGTTAAAATTTGAAAACCTTGAGAATATATATACTAAAGATGCTGCAGGAGACAAGGAAGCTAACCTAAAAACGTAATGCTGATGATGTTTAGACTCTACGAAAAAGTGTTTTTGCCGGATTCGCGGATGTTATGATTATGTTTGTATTGACGCGTGCGCCGTGTCGCGGAACTGGTGATCGACGGGGTGACTGTGAATCAGCGGAGTGAGCTAACCTAGAAATCGTCAACGTAACACAGCCAGCTTTGCTTTTGGCTTATGAATAGAGACGCTGAAACCTTACCTGCGAGATGCCATGACGCGAGAAACGATCACACCTGCCCCGACAATCAATAATTCATAATTCGTCAGGCCAAACAGTCCTGTTGGTCCTGTTTGCCGAGCTGTCAACAGTCAAGCATTGTTGCTTTTTTCCCTTTTTGATCGGTCGTCCTTGTTGCTCGTTGTTCGCGTCTTTGTCTGAGTACCGCAGATTGTGGCAACGACGTGGGAATTTCGTGCACTTGCGCTGCTCGCGAGTTACCTATCTGTCCAGGCAAACACACTTCTTGACCGTTAATCGCTTATTTTCATTTTATTTATTCACATACCGTTTTTAATGACATCTCAGTTATTTTTTGTTATCTTTCTCACTCGCGTAAAAGTGTTATCCAGTTTATCTCTCTCGCTCTTGGAAAACCGACTACAAATGAAATAATTATTTTTTTTAAATGATGATAACTAATTTGATACAAAAAACTTTCGTTTTTAAAAAAGTCATTTTTTATTTTATGATAATTATAAATAAAAATAAATTAGCAAGACGATCTTTTTTATTCCTGAAATGTAATAATTTTCCTCGAACAACCTGTTAGAGAAAATAAATCAATGTTAATTTTCAATAGTTTTTTTAGAAAAGTTTATTTTTATTTTAATTTGAAAAATGCTTAGTTAAAAAAACAAATGATTTATTTAAATAATTTATGAATGAAAAATAAATTAAAAACTAATAAAGAAATGAATTGAATACAGATATCCCTCGCTTAACGCGGTACTTATATAACGCGGAAAAAAGGCTCGCTTTTACGCAATTTCAACATCACATTGTGAAAAATGTGTATATTTAATTTTTGTCGTAAGAATTATTTGTATTTAAAATGGCTTTTGAGAACGTTTAAAAAAACCCTTTAACCCCCCAAAACGTTCAGAAGGCCTTCAGTTGGCTGAACAACTTGGAAATCTTTTTTCACGGATAGATCCTTCTACAGAAAGAAGTGAAAAGTTCAACAGAGAACTTCGTCATTGTTTAGCGCCATATGAAGGAATTAATAAAAATTTTGAAAAAATCGAAAGCAAAAGTAAAAAATGACAGATTACTTTTTTACTCAGTAGATCTCTTTTATATTTAAATTCTTTTAATCGTTATTAAGAATCGCTTTGTGAAATTATTGTTTATCCGGAAAATTTTATTTGTATAAATATTTTTAATAATACCGTTGAATATATTAATGTATTCTATTAAATAACAATAATTTTATTATAATAAATAATAATAAAGAATATTTTGTTTATATATAATGAATATAATATAAATAAATTAAATTGTAGTAAAAATAACGAAAATATTTTTTTATCTTTGGAACAGAATCCCTATTTTCCCATTTATCCTTAGTCTCGTTTCGCATAACGCGGTTTCGCATAACGCGCTGTTTTTCCGGAACCGAACTATCGCGTTAAGAGAGGGATACCTGTATATTCGTGAAGTACGTTCTTAATAAATTGTAACAGTGATGATACATGCAATTATGATCTGAAAAAATTAGATATCGCAATTAAATTCATGAATTATAAAATATAAAGAAAATAATTGCCGAAAATGAAAGCACAAAATAAAATATGAATAATCAAATTCTGTATTCATGGAGCACAAAATAAAAAAAATGTTTATATAATACAATTAGTAAGAAAAAATATAAAGGGTGATTTTTATAAGGTATCGGAGTCGAGAGCATAGTAAAAATGGTGCACGTAAATTTTCAGTGTATTTAGGAACACATGAAACTTGTCAAAATAATTTTGGTTAGAATGCAATTTGTAAACAAACCACAAATGTAAAAATGTATAAGTTTGATGTATAAGTTTCACATGAGTTTTGGAAATAATCGTTAAATGAGAATAAAAAGCCGATTACGATTTCGGAATTGAGAGAGTTCCGATAAATTATTTTGAAAAAAAGAAGAACAGAGTATTATTGTAATTTAACAAATATTAACGAAAATGATGAATTCTTTTTTAAAAACTGTATTGCACTATTTTCTCAAAAATACTTTTATTCTACATTAATCAAACAAATATCATAAATAGAAATTTATATTAAATTTTAGCTAGCATTTAGATGATAATGTTCTTTGTATAATCACTATTAATGATATCCGTAGAATATCAATAGCACTTTACAAATTAAGTTCTAAATAAAAATTGTTTTTTTGTCAATTAGTAGTGCATGGCTTTCACCATCTTATTCACAAATTTACTTTAATCATTTCAACCAGTTATTGAATTAATTAAATTGAATTTTCTAAGTGTTTATTAAATTGCCAATAATAAAAATCTAGTATAACTAAAAAATCATTTTTTATTTCAATTATTAAAGAAACAACTAAATGAATTACAAATTACTCTTTGTAAATTGAGAAAAGTTCAGTAACAATAAAATATTACCTATCATATTTACTTTATTTAATTATGTGAAAAATTTTGGGACACTGGGATTTTTGTAATAGTTATTTTTTTAAATGTTAAAAAAATGTAAGTAAAGAATGTATGAGATAATAAGAAGACAAAAATTCCATTTTTAATTGCATAAATTTGAGTGAGTTAAATACTATTTTATTTTAGAAATTGCATATTCAATTGCATGCTAGCAAAAAATTCACTAAATTTATCATGCATAATTTTTCTTTTACAAATTGGCACACTGTTAATGTAAACTTATTTCAAATTAGTTTAATAAGCAATTTTTTAAAACAGATTTAAATAACTTCTCCGTATTTATTAAATCACAATGCATAAAATATTTAATCTTTTATAATGTTATAAAAAAATTATTAAATTTTTGTGAAAATTTAATTTTGATTTTGTTACAAAACCTTTTATTTTCATTATTCCTGCTAATTTCTTTTTTTTTCAAAAACATTCCATTGAGTTTAATTTATTCACAAATTTTTATTCAGTTTGTACTGTCAAAGTATGTCTAAACTAGCAAAAAAATAATCGAATTTATACATTTTGACATTTGTAGTTTGTTTACAACTTGCATTCTAACCAAATTCATTTTGACAATTTTCATGTGTGTCTAAATACATTGAAAGTTTACTTGCACCATTTTTGCTATGCTCTCGACTCTGACACCTTATAAAAATCACCCTGTATAAATGAGGTGCCATTCACACATTAATATATACACCAATCGTAATACCACATTCCATTCCTTCTTTATTTTCTTAGGGAGAGGAAATGTTCACCCCCATTAAGATTGAATTGCACTGCAAAAACTACCCAGTAACTGGAAACCGATTGACTCTTTTCAAAGAAGTTGTTATTCAATCGGTTTTCAATCTGGTTTTTAAATCGAGTGCCAAAACAATAAAAAACAATCGCTTTGAATGCGTCAAAATCTCAAATTAAATTTGACACTTAACATAGTCGAATAAAACATTCAAATGCAATGTAATTCAATTGGGTACCAATCCTAAATGAAATAAAAGTTTTTTCAATGAGAAATGAATGAGATTTGAATTATAAAGTAAATATTTAAACTAATTTTATGTTTATTACTTAAATTTATTTTGTAATTTTTCAGTATTTATAAAACGTAAAGCAACAAATAATTATAAACATTAAACAACCAACAAATTAATCAACTTCATTGAGAGCAGTTAATTAACATAAAATTTGTTTCAACAGTTATTAAATTAATTTTATAAAATGTTTTCTGGTGATAACATTTATTGGAATCCTGGCTTTCTAACACCCATGTATTTTTTGTTTTGTTAAAATTATTAGTTTGAAGGTTGCTCAATATTTGTAATTATTTGTATTTATGCGTTTCAAAAATACTAAGTATATGTATGTAATTAATCAATATGTATTAAATGAAATATATAATATTTGTGAACAATTATATGGCTGTCTAAAATATTATTTATAATGTTTATTTAAAGCTATTTGATTATATTTCTTTTAAATATAACATACACTTTACAGTTTTATAAAAAACGTCACGATCTAAGATTTACGAGAAATATTTTGCTGAAGTTGATCTTATTTGGAGGATGTTTTTTTTAGACATTAGAATTATGCGTAAAAATTTTTTTGCAGGAAACTCATTTCTTAAAAAGTCATTACCCAAAATAAATATTGGAACATTTCAATATCATTGTCTTTTAAATCAACACTTTACCAGCTTTAGAACTATCATTAATAACAGATGTGTCGATTATCAGTTTCATTTAATTCAAACTATCCGCGAGTAATCTTGTAACGCCATCTGGGCGACCGTTAACTTTCCCAAATTCTTTCAAATAGTTCAGTTCTTTGTTAAAATTTGCTGATACACACCAATTTGTGCGGACCAATGAGGGTCGAATCTAATGGGAATAAATTGTATTTCATTATCTTTATCGACGACGCGACAAGGTGGTGTGAAATTCGATTCCTGCGACAGAAAAGCGATGCTTACGATGCGTTCGTCGAAATGAAAATTTTGAATGAGAACTTCTTGAACAGGAGGATAAAATACGTCCACTCAGACAATGGCAAAGAGTATGTGAATTCTTGATTCGATGCTCTGTTTGAGAAGTCTGGAGTTCATCAGTGCCTGACTGTCGCGAACAACCCGGAGCAAAACGGCGTTGCGGAACGTAAAACCGCTCACTCGTGGAGACGACCCGATGTTTGTTGCTGCAATCAGAACTGGGTCCCTCATTTTGGGCTGAAGCCACGCAGACGGCGAATGACATTAGACATCGCTGCCCAACGAGCAAGCTAGGTGGAAAAACGCCGTTCGAGACCTGGACCGGAAAGTTGCCAGACGTTGGTAACTTCGTCGTATTCGGCAGCACCGTCTACTCTTTGGACCTATCCAACTCGAAAGGAAAGTTCAAGCCACGGGCAAAGAAGGGTTTATTCCTGGGATATGCCGCGAATTCTAAAGCATCGAGATATCTCGAGACATCAAAGTTGTCAAAGGTCCAGAGGAAAAATCATGTTCGAGGCGGGACAACGATGACGTAATTCTCAAGAAGACTTCATCAACCCAGGAGTGTCCACCGGATAGTTACTCGATGCCGCGAAAATCCATCGAGGTGGTGCTGACGAATCCTGACGATTTGCGACATGAGGACCAACCGGAACTTCAGAATTCCGACGAAGATTTCATCTCGGCTTCAGATGACGAGTCTGGAGACGACGGCAGAGTCAGTGAAAGTTCAAAAAAAGAATTCAGAGGCTTCGAAAACGTGATTGTCGCAACAGCGAAAGAGGAAGCAGAACCACCTTCGAAACGCGCCCCTGGGAGACCTATCAGGGAACTGACTGGGCGACACGGGAGACTGAAAAAGGTATTTAAAAAGACCAGGGCTCAGCCCGACGACGTGGCAGGAAATCAACTTGGCGAAATTAACTACTGCCTCGGGATGGAATTCAGTCGATATGACACAGGATTCAAGATCAATCAGAGAGGATATATATTAGACATCCTAGACCGAATCAGAATGTTTGAATGCAAGCCGGTTGCGACACCACTGGAGCCTGGTAGGAAGCTGATACGACAAGACAAGAAGTGCATAGATACCGGCGCTGAAGAACGATGAGAAGTTTCCCTACAGAGAATTCGTCGAAGCGCTTATGTACTTGGCCGTCGCCACTCGTCCCGATATCGCACACGCAGCTAGCGTATTAGGGCAGTTTAACAGCCGCGCACGTGTGAAACTTTGGCAAGCAGCAAAACGGGTACTTCGCTATTTACGCGGGACCATCGACGTAAGACTTCACTTTAGGGTCGAAGACGTAAAATTGACCGAGTACGTCGACTCCGACTGGGCTTGAGACGCAGATGACAGGCGATCCTACACCGGATTCGTTTTTACTCTGAACGGTGGGCCTGTAACATGGGAGTCTAAAAAGCAATGCACCATTGCTTTATCTTCAACGGAGGCGGAATACATGGCCATCAGCGAGTCATGCAAGGAAGCTTTGTATCTTCGCAGATTTGCTGAGTACTGAATGCCAGGAAGCAGTTCTCCATCCAGCTTTTCAACGACAACCAGAGAACGAGGTGTTTGGCAAGAAACCCAGTATTCCACTCACACACAAAGCATATAGACGTGCGACATCATTTCATTCGCGAGGCGCTGAATGCAAATGAGGTTCATCTGGACTATATGCCTGCAGAGGACATGCCAGCGGACGTCTTCACCATGGGACTGCCCCGGGTGAAGCATTGAAGATGCATGAACAGCCTGGGCATCTACGATAAATTATTTTGTGGGGAAACGCGGTTTTATTTGAGGGGGGCGTGTTGATTATCAGTTTCATTTAATTCAAAGTATCCGCGAGTAATCTTGTAATGCCATCTGGGCGACCGTCAACTTTTTCAAATAGTTCAGTTATTTGTTAAGATTTGCCACGAGCACATTTAGATTGAATAAACATTCGTTCACATAAATTTATTACGGTATTTTTATTGACTCGTGCCTTCCAGACCTCTTAAAAAGATGGTTCGCCACATTTTTTCTTGATTTTATTAGAAAAAACGGTATGCGTTCAAAATAACCCGATAAAAATAACCTGTTTCAAAACAACACGAAATTCAATGTGTTAGGCAATTTTCACCGATTTTATGAAAAAATGTGAAAAAATTTTGTTTTGTTTGTAAACAATTGATATCTAAAGGATCATTACAAGCAGACGGATCGTTAACCCTTTAATGCCGGACTTTTTATTTTTTAACAACCAAAATTTTTTTCAACTTATTGGAGCGTTAGAAGTATGTTCAGTTTTACCATGCAGTTCGCAATATACATTTTGAAATGAAGCAAATCTAAGACATGTTCCGGAACTGAGTTCACTTTGTAAGCACTTTGATACAGCAACCAAGCATTTACGACGCTCAAATCACAAAAA
>JABFPM010003158.1:0-14892 GCA_022817325.1 Idris sp. 1 HC-2018
CTGTTAGCAGGGGCTCGCGCAGGACCGTACATATTTGTGCTGCTTTTGTGACTTTTGGAATGTCTGAGTCCAGTTTATTATTTCCTTCACTTTTATAATAAATTTCATTTTCATTGCCACTCAAAACTACGTTAAATCTTCTTCGAGGCGTTGGCATGGTTGTTTGTTATTGCCAATTCTGTCTCCCAAATGTTTATTATTGTATTCGGCCCTGCGCCGCTGCCACGTGATGACGAACACATTCACAGTTTTCTTGCACACAAAGAATCGCGCGATCTGATTGGTTACCGTTACACAGATAAGGATCTGTGGGTTACGTAACGTTTGCAACGTTAAAATGTTAAAACAAATTTATTACGGACCAGAAGGTCAGCAATATCGAATTGGACTAATCAGACACTGTGACGTCAAACTGGTCTGCAATATATCATCGAATCAACGGGTATTATTTACTTTGCATTATTACATTTTTATTAACTAATGTAATTACTTAACTTTAAATAAAATGTTGAGTGTATATTCCTTTCTTACATCAAAAATTAGCAACGGCTAAATTGTTATAAAGTAATTGCATTGAAATTAAATATTGTTAAAGTTATTTATGTAATTATTAAACTTGTACATAATTTGTATTATCACAATACAAATTTTGTTATTTATTAATTATAATACAGATTTTATTTTTTTTTATTTTTCAACATTAAAAAAGAATCGATTAAATAAGAATGTTATTTCCTGCTAATGAATTACTTTATTATATCATATATCTTAATCGTTTCCAACATTTAAAATAATTAATATATATCAACATTAATATTCCAATAATTTTCATTTAAATGCAGAAATATTTCAACAAACTTGTAAAACATGTCAGAAAATTAACTACATTATTTTATGATAATAAAAGACACATGACAAGACAAAATTATTCATCGTTGTATTTTTTTGCTCCTATTTAAAAATATACTACACTGGTAATAATACATATTAAGTAACTGGTGAAATACACACAACGCAGACATATACGTGCAGATACATGTATGATAGTGTGAAGACTTCTGCTTCTACGAGATGTCCTCGGGATGAACGCAGGCTTTGTTCTAAACTCATGAATAAAACATTCGATAAGGTATCTTATGCGAGCATACCGCGAGGTGCACACATACACTCAGACAAATCAAGATTCCGTATGTTACACGTACGCTCTATATACATTTTTGTTGTTGTTTGCCAACCAACTTGTTCTGTCGTTCCCGTGTCACTCGATTTTTTCTGCGATGTCATCCGCAGGCTACGCACAGCGTGGCGCGTTAAACGACTCGTGAAAAGCGACATTTGAAATTCTGCTTAACAGAACCTGAACGTTTTACGCACCAGTGGCGCACGAGGATTCTAAGTCCACAGTGGCATACAACCTGTGCCATTATTCATTTGTCACACCTTGTAGATATGTAGCAAACAGAACGCGAAGGCAATGTAAAAAAATGAGAATCAAAGAGATAGAAAAAAAAAGAAACGAGTAACAAGTTGATTTGGACTAAATGATATATAATATTTTAGAAGCTGTTCTGTTCGTTTGATTGATTTTTGAATTAAGATGCGTCGCGGTGAATATAGATTTTATCACTTGATGATGGATGTGTGACGAGTTGTTTAATTGAAAAATTATATTCGAATCTTTATAAGCTGTTGAAATTATCATCACTTAAGTGAATGTTTAAACTTGTTTTATTTGTTGCAAACTGGATTCATTATTTGCTTATTTATTAGGATACATTACAAGAACAAACATTTTCATCAAAATCAGTGAAATCTGCTTATAACAATTCCGCTTATAACGAACAAGCGGATATAACAAACAGATTTTCGATGTTTGATTGAATTCAATGTAAAAAACATATGAGAAAGTGCATTTATAACGTATCCTCTAATAGCGAAAATTCGGTTTAAAGGAACAATAATTTCTGATCAAAAATATGATATTATGGTAAAGAAATTAACCATAAAGTTATTGTATGTATGATTGCAAGAGTCAAGTTTTAGAACACATAGTAAATTTGAAGTTTGTTATAAGCGGTTTTCACTATATTCATATTTTAATTCTCTCAAATTAAATGTAGTTTTTTGATTTTTAATATATTTTTTATTAAAACTGTGTTTTTAACAATAAAATCTTGTCACGTTTTGTTCATCAAATTTCAATATCTAAAATCTTAACTGCATTTTTTTTCACTCTGTGGTTATGCCAAGTTATAACAAGAGAACAGCAATACTAAGAAAGAGTTTTGTCGAAAAGACGTCAAAGAGTGATCGTAGAAAGTTATGGGTAAAAGGAAGAAAATGCGCAAACAAGCAAAGTGGCAGTAAGATAGTCGGAAAAGACGGAAGAACGGTGTACGTAGGAAGGAAGGAAGAAGAAGGAGTGAGCGGTGTTCTTGCTCGTGTCTCAATGTCTCCCCGAAGGCGCTTTGGTAATTTGTGCTTTCATTCGCACAAAGCAGCGAAGAGCGCCGCGGAAAATGCGGGGATAAAAGAGAAGTTAAAACTATGCCCGTCGTTCTTATTACTGCCAGGAGCCACCCCATCCGCTCTGCGACTCATCTCGCCCTTCGTCTTACCCTGCCCCCATTTATAATAGGGCAAATATTTTCTTTTTGCCTTCTCAACGCAGGCAGATTCGTTGCATCAGCTTGATTAAACAATTTATAATCTTGGTTCGAACGTGGAATGTCATTCCGCGGTGTGTTCGCGGGGTCGCTAGAAGGATCTGGAAATTCCGTCAGTATGGACCTGGGGGAAGAAAGAAACAGTTCCCTGCTGTTTAGTTCCGAAATCACAAACTCAGTTAACTCTGACTATTCGGATTTATATCCTGTTAAAAGAGTTGAAAAAGAGTCGGGCTTTTTACACTGTTATTAAGTGAATTCGTCCTATTGTGGATTTTATGCTAAATATACTCAGAGCAAATTTAGTTACTTGTGCATTTTAATAGTTATAAAAACTATTTTCGAATCAAACATATTTTAACTTCTCATTATACCTTTCAGTAATTGTTAATATTCTTTGGTTAAATTTTCGTCAACACTTACAAGAAAGGTGTCAGAACTTATTTACGCCAGTTCAAAAATTTGGAGATTCAAAGCGGGTATGTTATAGAGAAACAATAGTATATTATGCACCAATACTTGCCTTCGGCTCGGGTACCAACATAACGCTGGTAAAAAGTCACATGTGTTTACTCCCAAGATGCATGACAACATTTTTTTGGGGACTCCCAGCTAGAAACATAACAAGGGTTTAATATTTTTTTTTTCAATTATGTCAATATTTTTTTTAATAATAAATAAAGATATGTACAATGAGAAATATAAAATTTTATTAAATTTAAGCCAAATAAATGTGACAGAATATAGCAATTTCATTAAAATAAATTGATTAATATTATTTGTTATTTTCTGTCAAATTAAATTGCCTTTTTTAAGTCTGAAAATTGTACTGCTTTTGATAGTTCAGCAATCAATTTAACATATTTGAATCGAAAAGATATTTTTTTTATTAACAAATGGACTAATTTATACATGTAAGAATATGAACATTATTAAATACCTGATTAAAAAGTTAAAATAAATATACAGAGAAAAAGTATTTTATTTAAAACATAACCTCCTCTTAAATGATGTATAACAGTCTTTTATGTTGAAAATGAATATTGCACATAAATCGTTGGCTTTTTTTCTTGCTCTATAATATACCCGCTTTGAGTCTCCAAATTTTTGAACTGATCGGCGTAAATAAGTTCTGACACCTTCCTTGTTAGAAACTAGAAATTCCATATCTATAATATAAATATAATATAAATGTCCTGCGAACATATTTGAAATTTTTTCAGAAATATGAAATATTTGCACAATGATAGTTTGTGTTTCAACAATGATAACAAAGAGACCACGAAACCGAAGAATGTATACGAGACAACCATTACTATTTCTGATTCGAATAACTCGAATATTTTTGAACCTTGGTTTGCTTGGAATGAAAAGTATGATTTTACATTTTATATAAGCACTATTGAAAGAAAGCAAAAAGTATGCTTATGTATTTGTATTTTTTTCTTTTTAATTAAACATGTTGATCTTGAATAAAAAAGTGAAACATATAGGTAACTATTTAACGGAATGTTAGACAAAGTTGCACTGCTATATAATTTTGATGAGAGATATAAAGGAGACATAAATGCGAATCGAATCTGAAATCGTTCATAAGATTCTACAGCTGAAGTGCGATCCTTCTTTGTCAGAACGATGTGTCGCCATCGCAGCCAGTCATACAGCGTAGTTTTGATCGATGCGTGTACGACGCGTCTTATAAAAAGAAAGACAACATAATGAAAACAATCTGTTACAAAAAAGTTGCACGACGTAAATAGTCAAGTTATTTTTGAATCACATGTGGCAAAATGAATGAAAGTTTTTATCCAATCAAGTTTATTAAGAGTTATAATAAAATAATGATTTACATTAATTTTACAAAATATTTTATCTTAGTTAACTTTAAAATAGAAAATTCAGGGTAGTTTTTTAAGTAAACAAAAAATATGCTGTAGACCAACTTTCCATTTTTTTATGTTTTCATTATTCGTATTGAGAATGAACATATATTTTTTTTATTACGTATGAAATTTGTATACAGTTTTTTCTTTCTTCTTTATTCGAAAAAATTGTTGCTTGTTAAAAGAATGGTTCGTTAAATTTTGTTGTAATAATTATTTTTACCCCGCAAATTAATTAAAAATGCAAATTCACGTCGTTGTGAATTTCAACGATCTACAACGACCGTTAATTTAGTAATGCAGTAGCAAGAAAAGGACGTAATATAAACGTATGTATATATTAGAATGCGACTGAAAAATTGATACGAGCGTAATGCGAGCGCGTCCTCAATGCTTCCGAGCAAGCGGTAACGGTAGGGTAATATTTGAGTTTAGATATGTATCCACGTGCTTTATATCCACGACACGGTGTGTATGAGTACCAGTAGTTGTTATATTCAAATTTAGTTACTTGGCTAGTCCATGATTGTGCTTTGAAGATTATTCTAATATTACATGTCTTGCATTACAGTAGCATCTCACGACTGGATATTCTTCTTCGATAATCTCGCTAGACAAATTTACGAGATTCAATATTACAATTATTTTTTCACTTCACTAAAATAAACTGTAGAATGTATATTGTTCCTCTGAATTGAAAGAAATTGTATTTATTTTTGTTTCTTTTAATTTGTCATTCTAATGGCTGGATTTCTTGAATTTCCATTCAAAGAATTGATTCATTAAATGCGTCGTAATTAAGCGTCAAGTGCATAATCAGTTTAACACAAACAAACGTACACTATTACGAGGGAAAATTTTTCGTTGCTATCATGCATAATTAATTCACGTTTTACATGAATAAGAACGTGCTTTTAAAAAGAGAACAAACGATATTGATTTGAAATAAATTGTAACGAGATCTTTGATATCACATACAGTCGCGTTCCGGACGATTTTTCTGCCACGGTCTTCCGGGATTACGGAACGTCGTTTAAAGACACAGGAGTATATTCCGTATATCGGTATCAATGGAGACATAACATTCGAAGCCGACTTTACGATTGTATTCTCCGTTATAGAGAGATAAATTCATGCGCGGACTCTAATGGGCCTTCTACCCTTTGGAACGCCGTTGTGCTGTCTATATCGTAGCCAGTACAATAAGCAGTTACGCACCTGTAAAAAGTCCGAGAACCTTTTGTCGCGTTGCTTTGTCATACACATTCATTACAATATTCAACGTCTCTTTTTTAGCGCTCTAACTCTACTTTGTAAGTTATATATACAAATAAATTCAGTTCAATGATATAAATATTGTCCTATCGTTGTATATATGTATAGTGGTTGATGTATTGAAATCCCACGTATTAAAATATGATTTTTAACTTTTGTAATCATCGATTTCAATTTAGTTCATAATTATTGTTTAATAATTCAAAAATAATTTCGAAAATAGGACATTTCTATCACAAATTTAAAACCTTTAACTCAAATTAACTCAAAAATCATGACTCAAATTTTGGATGTCATGCTTGGTTCCACTTTTTGATGCAAGTTGAACCTCAAAACCTATGCTTGAACAAAAAACAAAGAACAACAAGTTAAGAAACTAGACAGAGATAACGAAGTAAAGTAATGAAAGAAGAGAAATGGAGAAACAGGAGGCAATAAGCTCGAGGCGCAATATGACATTTAATTAAGAAACTTGGCCGAGCGAGCAAGTGATATTTGAGGTAATTAAAAATGTATCCGTCGCGGTTCTTTGAGACAAGCTGTTTTCATTGCCATACAAAGGAGCCTCCTGGGGCTAATCTCCTATCCACCGACTTCCTTCCCCTGTCTTCTCGCACCTTCGTTTGCTGTTCCTTGTTAAAAGCGCCGTCTTTCTTTCAGTTTAACAACCGTCATTCGCTTTTCTCTCTTTTCCGTAGACTCTCTTATTGGAAACGTTAAATTTCGCTTGCCTCGTTGGCAAAAGAGTCGGATTACAGGCGGAAGAGTGAACGAGATTCTTTTAATCGTTTGATAATCTAGTTTAATCTTGTCGTCGACCGCGCCTCCAGGCCTGTTCAACCGATTAGTTTGTACAGATTATGAAGAACCCCTCAGATCTGATGAAAAAAAGAAGAAAATATTTGTTTTATTTTCTGTTCTAAAGTAGGTACCGTCAACTTTTCTGATTTATTTTGTGAATTAATCGTTTAATTTATCATAAACTGATGATTTGAATCAGAATTATTTATACTTTTTAAATTAACAGGATTCTATTTTAAATATAGTTTATTCAAAGTGAATACATTAAAAAGTTGGTTTATTTAAAATGTTGGTGAAACTTTGGTTGCTTTATTTTGCCCGATATTTTGTGCGTCTTTATTATGTTTTTGAGACCATTTTTAGGCAGCTCGGACTTCTCGGAATGTCGGTGGACATTGCCATCTTTGAGTATTCAACTTTGACCGAAGACTGAAACAAAAAATGGAAGGACATTTTTGCTTATCATCTTACATCTGCTATGTTATATACTACATTCGGTTTCCAGCAAAGCAGACAAAATGAGAAGAACAAAACAAGATGAAGATGTAAGACGGTTCACCAATTTTTTTGCTCTTTTTTTGTTTTCGTTACGAGAAAGTAGGTGGACAGGAATGCTGGATCACATTTTAAATTATACACGCGTTGCACACTGTTGCTTGTTTAAGTACGAATTTCCCGACGAATTGAAGAGGTAGCAACGTTTGGTTACGTGGAGAATCTGTTTAAAAAAAAGTGAGCCAACAACAAGAGTTGAGGCAAATTTTTTAAACTGCTTTTGCGGGAGAATAAAAGCGCATTTCTGTTGCAGGGCAGAACGGGAGATAGGGCACAGGTTGTGCAGACAGGAAGGATGGTAGAATTTTTCATATGCTTACATGCACAGAAATAATGAGCTTGTCCATAAATAAAGAATAGAGACCACTCATGGCGAATAGTTAATGAAGTCTCTCCTGGATAATTGTTACTGCCGCAAAATGTTACGGCACAGCTACCTTTTTTTTCACATCTAAGTGCATACCTCTGAGCACATCGAATCTTGTTCATGTAATATTTGTGAAGAGATTCTTTTAATTTTATAAATTACATGACTACTTCAAGCATTATTGTATTTATTTAGACAATCAAAAATTTAGCACACTACTTTTAAAATAGTATTGTTTTACATAAAATACTTTATGTATAAATCTATTTGCTTAGAAAGGTGTATATTTAGTTCAAATTAAAAAAATTATATTTATAATTTTTAAAAGAACTGCAAAGGTATAATTATTTTAAATACAATTTTAATTAGATCAAACATATTTAAAATTAACAAATAATTGTAAACTAGAATTTCAATACTTAATAAACCGAGCCAATAATTTAAACCTTATAATTAGAATAATTAAATTTTAACAAACAAACATATATCGTGATTTTAATCAAGTACAATAAATAAAAGTAACGTAGCGATCAATTAGTTGAGCAAACTGGATGTTAATCGTAGCTAGCTTTTTTTCCTTAGACAAAGTTAAATTTCACCTCTGACTTATCCCGTCAATTGTTTATACGATTCAAGACTTAGTGGAACGGTTTTATTAACATAGTATGCATGTTCACAATTTGCGCCAAGTGCAACAAAGTTCACGCGCAGTATTCTCAACGTATAAACTCGAACATTTCTCTTTTCATTAATATACAAGTGAAAGAACACGCCACGTCATATGATTTATATTTCTAGTTAATTCCGTAATATGCGCGCGACTTAAGTGCCCAGTTTTCAGCGAAAATTCTCAGCAAAATAAATGTCATACGCGCGCACTCTCGGCTCAAGTGAAAGAGTCGACTGTGATTTTATACGATTTGCTAATGATTATATATTATTACCTCGGTAATCAGCCAAACGACCGTTACGATCCTAAGAGTCACGTAAGGTATAGTTTATGAGTGGCGCAAGGGGAGCGTCATATCCGTCTGTCATGGATTCTTGACATCGTTACCTAAGAAAGAAATTGTGAGCAAAATGAAAAATGTAGCTTCAAAATTGTTATCGTATTACTTAATCAGGGAGTAGACCAGTGACATGTAAATACATATTTCACTGCTTATAATCGATAGTTCTCAAATTATTGAGTTCCAGCTCAAAATGACTTATTTTCTTCAAATAGCGATTGCGAACAGTAAATTACAGTCAAAATATCTAAAATATTTGATTTTCACCTAAAGTAGATGAAAAGCTTTCATTAATTTATGTAATGAAAGGTTTTGGTTAAATTTGAGCATTTCACTCCACAAAATAGTAATTTCTTGGAATTTCATAGAATAGTTAATTTCTTAATTAATAAGAATTTCTTAATAAGTTTTGTGATAATAATAATACAACTAATTAAAAATACTTATTTGTGGATTTTTATTAAAATTAATTACTTCCTTTACTTTGAATTATACCGTATTTGTCACACGAATTTTCGTATTATAAAGGATTTTAGTTTGATTCCATTATACGGAATAATTTTTTAGAATGAAAACACAGAGCAATCGTTTACAAACACGCATCATGCAAATATTTTAATCCGCCAAACTTAAAGTGCAAAAGAGAACAAACATGCGAAAAAGGCAACATGTACAGACGAATAATCGACAAAGGTCGGGTAGAAACAGCAAAATCAATGCTTTTCCTAAAGGTTAACTAGGATCTGACTTTATCGTTCGATTAAGGGACTGACGAACATTTTGTTGTGTACCTTTGCATATGTGCACACATAACACAGACATTCCATTGGGGCTTTTTAATTAAACGTATTGTGAGCGCGGGGGGTTGATGCGGCTAGTGCCTTCTTCGTCGTTGCGTCTATGCGTTTCACTCGGCCTCAAAGTTCAAAGCCGCGCCTCAAGAAGTCAATATCAAATACCTTCGAGCTAAATGGAGTAGTGCACACAGAGAGCCCAAAGCAGCAGAGACATCGGGGCAGAGCATCTAACAAACGCGGCTATAACCAACTCTTGTATAACTGCGATGTCCGCAATAGAACAGGAATGCCTCTGCTTGCCGAGTACATACGCATAAGTAAATGCGTGGAATGAAAGACGGACAAAAAATTTACAACTGCCGGTAAATTCAATCCGGAACAAATATTTTGTGTGACTGCATCCTTAATTAATTGAACCTATTATTACAACACTGTTTCATTTATTCCGTGTTCTTTGAAAATACGGTTACATATACTCTGGGTATATACAGGGTGAGTATTTAAAGGTGTCGGAGTCGAGAGAGTGGTAAAAATGGTGCAATTGCATTTTTAGTGTATTTGCGAACACATGAAACTGTCAATATAATTTTGGTTATAAACAGCAAATCAAAATCAGATAACTTTCTTTTAACTACTTTTGTATTAATTTTTTCACTTTTAAAGTGATCAATCCAAAGTAATCATTATTATAATTTTCCATAAAAGACAATATTTTATACTTTTACTGAAATAAACAGAATTTTTTTTCAAATTTCAGTAAAAACAAAATTTAATTTACAAAAATATTAAATGAATTGATAACCTAAAATGAAATCTTGATGTAATTTTGATTTGATGTTTGTAACCAAAATTACTTTGACAGTTTATGTGTTCTCAAATACACTAAAAATGCAATTGCACCATTTTTACCACTCGCTCGACTCCGACATCTTTAAATACTCACCCTGTATGTTGAACATGATTTAAGTAGTGTTAATGTTAACATCATTTTTAGGATAAAATGACCTTATTTTTTCTTTTTTAAATGTTCAAAAAGCCAAACGTTTACTTTAAAATATATAAGTTACATTAGGTTCAGAGTTATTCTTCTTACGACTCCGGTTTCCAGCATCCGTTAATCCTGATTGCCCTCACTTTTGGCCTTTCGGACTTACCGCCTTAGTATCACACGTTCAGAGCAAACCGGCATGTTAGCCCATTGAGCTTGCTCAACTGTTGGCGTATGCGGTGATAACGTGCTAGCGGTAATGACCCCACAACACGATTTTCAGCGCAATACTATCAGTATTCGCAGATGTTTAAAGGAGCTGCGTGAAATACGTGGATATTGTAAGCTACTACTAACAAATCCATTGTATTTCGTGTTTGTTTATTCTTTTAGCGTATGGAAATGTACAGTACCACTTACTATTATTTATAGAAATTGAAAACTTTATTTTTCTATGTACTATAGATTATTACATTTTTTTTTATTTTATACTTCATAAGTTTTGTCACGTATTAGTATTTCTCTTGTTTTTATTTAAATTTCTGAAATCAGTAAAGTAAATCTGTGTGTGAAACCGCATAATTACAATACACAAAATTTATTTAAATATAATTCAACGCGTTTTCTTTGGAAAGCATAGTTTTTGCTCGAGATCTGAATCTTTGCGAAAAGGTAAATAAGGGGACCGAAGAGGAAGCAAATAAATCTCATTGAGTGTTGCATTCGTTCGTTGGTGTGCGTGTCTTTGTAATTGGCTCTCGTGATCGAGCGACTATATGTCGATGATTGTCGCCATACGTTCGATATATATCACTTGCCAAAGTAGACACAGATAGGTAGAGCCTACACTGCATCGCCTGCCGGGTCTTAGAGCGGGCCCCTTAAACTCGCGAAAACGTGTCCGGGATCGGCCATTCGAAGGAAGAATGAAACAGATAACGGGCTGACAAGCGGCCACCACCTGGCACCTTCGCGTGCAACGTCACTTCAGTTTCTTATTAGTGAAATTTAAACTCTGAGATTAAGTGTAATTACGATTATCGTCCATTTACTTAAACATTTATCATAAATTGTGCTCTCTGCTGTGGTCATTGAAATTGCAGTCTTTTTTGCTTTGAACAAGCGATATAAATAAATAACTGTGGAAGATAATTCCAGTTAATTGTAGATAACGTTTTTATAAACATTATGAAAACTTGATTGACTGTAATAAATATAAATTTGCATTCTATTTATCAATTATTTAGTTAACAGTTTTCAAATGTAGTAATTATATTGGTCATTTGCTAATCGCTAAAAATTTATCTTGATTTTGATAATTTAACTCATTTTATAGAATACAAAAAATTGTGTAAATAAATTTGAAATTGTAAAATAAATTTAGAGATTATTTTTTTTCTTTTATAAAATTGCTAAGAAAAATGAATAGAAAATTTGCATAAATGGATTATAGTACATTTTGAACAGACCTTTTTCTTAATTAAAATTATTAATCTATGAAAAAAAGAAAAAAAATGATAAATGTTCAATTGCTCATGCTTGCATATAAATACACAAGCAGGAAATCATAATCTTGTGATTATCTGAAAGAAAGTGGAGAAGTAAATGAATGACTGACGTTATTAGATAACGTACAAGGTTTATCTGGAACGGGTTAAAATGAATAAAAATGGCTGGTGCAGTCATATATATATATATATACAGTACGTCGTGAGGAAGATACTTGCGGCAGGAAGCAATATCTAGAGGCCTGGCTCAGGTGTTGCTGTTGTCGGGTTTTTGCAAACATATCGGCCTCATCAGTGGCATCGGTCACGGTCAGCGGTCGGGAATCGCGCGGTTCACGACGCTTGGTTTTCTTTGCACTTATCGACGCGCCGATGAGTGCGGCTCATGTTAACGATGTGTCTTTACCAATCTCGCAATCAGAACTAACAATGAGTGTTCACATTATGTCAATTAATGTAATGATATTAAAATATGATACATGCAAAGTGATCATAATGAGTGATGTAATGATAAAAAAGCAACTTATTATGAAATAAAGATAACATTGAAGATTACCTGATTCTGTCCAAATCATTTTCTTGTTTTGTTTTGTTTTGTTTTTTTTTTTATTAAAATGTGATGTTCAGTAAAGAATAATTGTTTCCTAATTGATTATTAAAGGAAACAATGTCTTGATGATGGATTAATCATTTTAATTAAAGTATTATTTTCAGTTGTAAAATAATATGTGAATGTGATACTCCTAGAGAGGTATTACAGCAAATTGTTTAAACTTAATTAAAAGACCTTGCTGACGCCAAAAAAGTACAATCACATAACTGTGAATTACCGTCAAAATTGATTTTCTTTAAGTATTCATTGTCGCAAAATATATTCATTCACATTTGTGTCATTGTAACAAATTTGAAATTAAAATTCCTGTATAATATAACACACAACAAATAATTATTACTCATTATTTTATAATTCACCTTACCTAACTTTTTACCAACTTTTTTCCTTCAAACATCAATTATCAAATTAAATAAAATAATTGCTAATTTTTCATTTCAAAGAAAAAAAGTCGACTAAAAAAACTCATACAGCCGGTTAGCGATTTCACTCTGGCTACGACACACTGGCGGAGAAAAAAAATGAATTGTTGTCAGAATTCCGATCTGCTGATGTCGCAATGCGTATGCGAGCAGGATAGGTACACCGGTGAGCACAGGCAAGCGGATCGTTTGCACTTTTTTTCGCGCAGCGTCACCATGTACGAACGACTTCGGCGACAAGTGCGACACATGCCTGAACGAGGTATAGTATTCAGGTAATGCGGCACGGCGGTGTCGCTAAGACGCATTGCGTTTGTCGATGTGCGATCTGCAAAAAAGTTTGCAATTGAATTTATTCACCTAACGAGCATGGATTCTCGCCGAGTATGGCTCGGACAAATGGCACCCGGTGTGAGACGAAGTGGTAAAGAATTCCGCGTCAATGGAAAGCGGCAACCAAAGCGTCGTCCGGCAGTTTTGCAAGAAACCGCATAAGAAGCTAATGAAATTTTATTTTCAACGACACCCAATGAGACAACTCGCTGACACAGTGTGCGGTTCATCTCACACGACATGTTGACGGAAATTACTCTTCCTCAATTGATATCAATTCAAACAAAAATGCTCTTCACATTTTAATTTCGCATCTATAAAAGTTGAAACAAAAAGATTAATTTATAGATTTATAAAAAGATACAATTGAACTAAACAAAACGTTTTCAATCTACTTATTCCATTTTGAAGCACTTTCGAGCAGTTTCTTCGGGCTTCAAGAATGTCTAGCAGTTGGTGTGAAAAACTTGTCAGAGTGTGGCTAGTGTTTAATAAATTTTCGGATGAACGTAAAAAAGCCCTGTTATTCGAGCTATTTGCGGTGAACCCGGCATCGCCATTTGCGGCCGAGCATCTCGGTGTCGGTTTGCATTAATCTCTTTCTCGCGGACCAAATAATAATTACAGCAGACTCGCGCGGCGATAAGAAAAATTTATGTGTGTTTGTATGTGTGTGTGTGTGTGTGCGCATCGTGATAAAGCAGAGACACGCGGCTATCTGCTTTTGCTAAGACAATGTTGACTTTCCCTTATGATAAGTTCGCGCGCCTAGGAGGGTATAAATGCGCTTTATATACGCGCGGCGGACGATAAAATCTGCCGAAGGCAAAAAGTATCGCATCCTTTAAAGGTTTGTTGGCCATTTCCTGCAAATACTATCTGCTATCTGTCGACGGTGTTCGGTGGTGCTTGTTTGGTCGCGAGTAGTGGTCGCGATACCGAGTCGTTCTGAAAGGTGTTCGGACTCTGAGCGGGTCGACCTTTTTCCGTATAACACGGTCGCATGCATCTCGCCAAGAAATGAGGGGTCGCGCAGACTATTTGCCGGCAAAGATTCGCGGGTCCAGGAAGAAGAAGAAGCGTGTAAGAGATGTCTCGTTGGTGGAGGCCATTGTTGCTACGAAACGATGTACCGAAGCAGACGAAACGGGATCTAATCTGATGAAGCGAGGGTCCACCTAATGGGCAAGCCGTGTCGTGACACGCACCTTAGACTTCTGCTGGAGAAGAGCTCGTGCCTCGCGGAAAGCCAAAGTCGTGTTCGCTCTTTCATTCCATTCCTTCGCGAAGACCACGACAAACATACTTTCCAACGACCAGATTATGTCTAGAGTTGCGCATTTCTCTCGGCCATTTTTTCTTTGATGGCTCACAAGATTGTGGATATTGGTGACATAATGGCAATCGAGGGGTATCTCTACACTCACCGTTTTTTTCTGAATCTAGTTGCAGATCGAGTGTATTAGCTTTGGTAATCGAAATTTATTGTTTTTAGATTGCATGTCAGCTTTTGTAGAATTTCGTTGTAATTGAAGAAGAAACCTATTGCGAATGCTCATATTAAGGGGACTAACCGGTGAAATGGCTATTTTCTGTATTTTTCAATCAATTAATGTAAATAATCATTTGTTTTTACTAATGGCATCTAATGAACAAGAATTCATTGTTTAATTA
>JABFPM010003159.1:0-14891 GCA_022817325.1 Idris sp. 1 HC-2018
AAAATTTACATACAAAATTGTATATTACAACGAGAAAAAAAGTAATGAAAATAATTTACCGAACATTGATTAGTTGTACTAATCATAAATTATGAATGAATGCTAAATCAAAATTAATATACCCAATATAATATTAATTTATAAATGGCAGTATTAAAAAGTATGATTAACTTCATAAAACGTACTTGATGATTACAAATAATAAAAACACTTCAGTCTTTTTTTTCTGTATCATTAAAAAGATACGTCAAAATAAACAATACAAACTACTGACCGTGACCAGATATTTGTCATGTGTCAACTAATGCAGTGATTTATAAATTTTTATATAAGTTTAAATAATTCAAAAAATAATCAAGAAGAAAATATAAATGACTAATTTAATTTAACACTAAAAGCATTATTTAAATTGATTTTTTATTACGCTCTTTATCAATGTTTAAATCGTTTGTAAATACATCATTCAATCGACAGTCATTCAACAAACATTCATGTTAATCTGATGATAAAATTGTATTTGAATTTGAAAACAGTAACGTGAATAATTTTAAATAACATTTATATCAAAAAGATTAAAATGACTTTTTTGTAAAATAAAGATATTTAAATTAGTGTAATATTTTTCAGGATGGTTCTAATTTAAGGAAATCTAGCGAGCTGTCACTTCAACGTTACCACCCGTTCGGCAAAATTTTTTGATACAAAAGAAACAATCGACTTGACACAAACTTATAGTTGAACAAAATACATTTGCACAGTGAAAACGATGCCGTAAACGTTTTTCCCATATCAACTGTGATTAACATATGTCCGTTGAGTAGCAATAGGGATAATACTACTGGATCGCATGTTCATGACTATAAAACTGTATACGTGTCTCATTAGTCTAAAATATATTGACTTAACTGGTGATAAGTCTTTAAATGATGAACAAGTTAATGTTAAACCGCTTTTAATTATCACAGTCGCAGTGAGATTGTCCTCTATTTAGAATGATTGAGCTAACTTATTGTAACACATAGTGATCCATCAGTATTATGACCGATGAATTATTAAATGTCAAAGAGTTACAACAAAAAATCCAATATAATTGTTTGAAAATAAAAATAACTTTTTGTTTTCTAGAACTTTGCTACTGTTACAGTCAAATTCCTGTAATATCGAGGTAAACTAACAAATGAATTTTTCTAGAAATCTTATGATAATACTTTGAACACTGTATTGTTATCTAAAAAGATTTATAACAAAATTTTCTATCAACTTATCAGAAGACTTTTCTATAAATTTCATTATAAAGAATTTTGTTTTTATATAGAAGACATCACTGAAATCCATCCTTGAAATAATTAGCATTAATTTACAAGTATTTTAGGTGCCTAGAAGAATTTATTGTTAGAAAATTAGTTTCGATTTTATTTTTGAAATTGATGTCTCATTTTTAAATAACTATATATATAAAAAAGGAAAAAAATAAAATGAAAAGTTAACTATTCATTAGCTGGTTTGTAAGAGAAAATAAAATTTGTACAATGATTTCAAGATGACTTTGACAATAACTCCTTAGATCCTAAATCCCAACTTAGTATAATAATAAAAATAACTATTAACATTTTTCAGAAAAAAAACACTTATCAAGTTGTTTATGAGTCACGATATTACATGAATTTATTGTTTCAGACTGAATTTTCACTTATTGAAAAAATTTTAAAATATAAATTCTGATAAAATTTTGAGTACAATTTTTTTGTGAAGTTTAATGTTTCTAATTGTTTTGTATTATACATATAGTTTGAACTATATTTTTCAGATATAAAAGTTCACAACAAATGTGAAATTTTTAAACATTTTTTGTGTTGAAATTCATTTCAAAATATGACCACACAAATAAGAGAAAAAATAGGCTAAATCTTCACTCACGATCAAATGAATATGCGTCTTATATAAAAATATAAACTTTAATGACTAAACGCACACAAACGACAACCAGAAGATGGGTATATTTATATTTTTTTTCTATTTATTTAATTATAAAGAAAAATTTTAATTATATTAAACTTTAAATTAAAAAATTTCTTTCGGTTTATTTACAAGACAATTTTTTTTAAATATATATAAAACTGATTATTGAATTAAACATTTAAATTAATTTAGTTTTTTTACAATTATATAATTACTGAGATGGAGCAGTTTCTAATATAAGTCATTCTGACGTTTTATCATATCAACATATAAATAAAATATTTATAAATAATAAATAGAAGATAGCACTATAAATAAAATATATATAATTGCGAAAATAATGGATGAGACTGAATATATGAGTGCGACTAAAGTGAGAGACAAAAAGTTTAGTTTTTTCACAATAAGTAAGAATAAATGAATCAGGGTACAGAAAGCGGGCATATATTATATAAAACACTAATATCATTGCTATTAGGTCTCTATATGATAATAATCAAAGACAATGTAATTTTGCCATCTCATAATCACTGAAAAGTATCACGTTTTTTTATCTTTTTTTGTTCTTCTTTTAAGTTAATGTTTCTATATTTGTTTATTAACATGACAGTCATTGATTTACGTGAGCGAGCAAATTACATTGTTTTTCCTTTGAGCAGAAGAAAAAAAAGTTAAAGATAAAAAAAGCTTTGAACGATACGTATACAATCTAACTGCTACACAAATGATTGTGATACTTTTATTAAATCGTAAATATTGTAAGTGTACTTTCTTATATTTCCTTCGACGATAACGAGTTAATCCATGATCATCCGCATATCAGCTTGTCGTTTTATTTAGATTATCGTTTCGTATCACTGCTTTAAAAATTCAATGGATGGGAGAATCAAATAAAGCCAATACCTTCATAAAATCTAAAAATATTCCACAAATCTTGATTTTAAAGATTTGTTTATAAGAAAGTTTTTTTTATTTATAAGAGAGTATATTATGAACATACTGAAAATTTACTTGTTACCACAAATTCAAATTTTATTTTTTAATTTAATAAAATTAGGTTGATTTTGTTGCTATTTTTTAAATGTCACTACCTCACCTTGACATACGTTCGTTACTGCAAAGAAAAGTTCATTAAGCAACCGTTTAATATATAGCGACTTAGAAACTAATGTAAAAAAGCTATTTTCTATTTGCAAGTTATCTAAAAAAAATTATATGTATATATATATATGAAAATAAATATACTACAATTGAAAGAAATTTCTGAGAGATTGGGAAATTGGCCAGTAAAACCGTCATCATGTAGAAATTACTATACACAAAGATCAGAGTCCAAATGTGCATAAAAAATATACAATTTTTTACATTTATGGACTCTTGTTAGACTTAAAAAATGAACAAAAAAGTAAAAAAACGACACGCGCACTCATACTCAGCATAAAAATTTTACTTCAGTATTCGGCGAAGCTCAAGGTTGTAAGGTCCTCCCGAACCAGTGTTATAAACATCGCCAAAAATTAATGATATTCTAATAAAAATACCTAACAAAAGCGTCGCTAACAATATTGTTATGCGCGATTCTTATATAATAATTATAACTATTAATCAACAACGTAAAAGAGAATAAAAATAATTCACACACCCGAACACGTACATAAAAAAATCTAGCTTCGTATATAAACTATGAACAAACAAAATTAACTACGAAAGCTAACATGTGCTAAGACAGAAATAACTACATAAACTACAAAGTACAGTAGTTTCTTAATCTAGCACTATTAAAACGAGCATCGATACTTTACACCAAATACATATATAGCTATAGAAATACAGTTGAATTGTATAATTTAATTATTTTTTCACTACCCATCGAAATTTAATTAAAAATTTTATTTTTAAAAAGTACCCTTTCCCTTAGTTAGTTCAAATTTTAAATGTTCTTTCTTTTTGAAATGGAGTATAATTTGCTGTTATTTAATCCAGCTTCGAGTGTGCAACCGTCAGTCTTTCCAAGGTTCGAAAATGTTACAGACAATATGCGTTTGAGTGATTGACGGAAGAAACACGATTTTGTAACACACAAGTGTGTTTGTAGAAATTAGTTTATTCTATATACATTATATAAATAAAAGACACACCAAGACGAGGAAAATACCAAAACATGCTGAAAAAATCTCATACTTGGCTTAATACGTAATGTGTTACACAACAAAATTTCTACACAAAAATATAAATATGAGTCGGGAGCATCCTTTCCAGACGTACACTTGACTGTGCATGTTTGGCCTTTTCTCGTAATATAATGTACAATGAACTTCTACAAAAATTAAGAAAAAAATGAACAAGATAGAAAAAAACAAACAAACATAGAAATACGCAAGTGTTTCCTTTTCACCCTTCCTAAATCGATAAAGTCGTACAGAATACGCTTGTTAAAAATAGAACAAAAATGATCATTTGTTACAGTTACTCCATTAGTTGCAGATCACTTGTTTCGTTTTCAGGGCGAATGACCAAACTTGTATTTTATACTTGTAACTTCACAATGAGATTGTTTAATGTCAATTTTTTATTATATACACTAATGTATGTACATTTCTTTTAATAGAAATACTGTTTCGTAAATTGCACGTGTTTATTTATTTGCCAAATTCCTAATAATATGTAGAACCTGTAGAACAAAATTAAGAAGAAAAGATATATTTGGTAAAATTATGTTTGATAGTCATGTTCGAGATCGTTTGTTAAATCAATATCAATTTATTTTTTTCGTTAAAGAATACAACGTATTTACATATTTATATATAATTTACGTTACGTCATTAGACGACTTAAAATTAATTCAACGGCTGAGTTGTTTTAATTTTTATTCAACATCGAAAATTATTTGGAATAACAGATGAATCTTAAATAATCTTAACGAAACACTCAGATGTGAATAAAATTTCAACTCAACTTATAAAATAAAAAAATACTCTCTTTAAATATAAAGTACAAAAACTTCTTAGTACGATTTTTCTTTTAAACTTCTCGACTTAATTGTTTATCACATAAACTAAAATAACGCCTACTACAAACTAATCCTAATCTACACTTATCAAGCATGTTCTGAAAATGTATACAAACTGTTGTATAAATTTCGTTTAAATTGAAAATTCTTTTTAAAAATTGAAACAATTGCTTTTTTTGTTATCGATCAGTTACAATATAAATTTTTGCAACCGCATTTCGGTAGTAATAATTTAAAATTAAAGAGAAATTTAATGTATTTAAAATGTTCATACAATATTCCTAAGTTGCATATAAGAACACTTAAACATTATTAATTCTTTTTTTGTACAAATTCATATAGAAAAAGCGATTTTAATGTGTGTTTTTAACTGTTTATTCTCGGCGTAAATTTTCCAGACGTGCTTGTAGGTCGGCATCGGCGTCAGCCAAATTGATTCCATCGTCGTTCGCTCCTGTGGCCGCAGCTACTGGTTGCTTTGAACCAGTTGCACTCAAGGAGCCGGAAGCTTGTGGTAAACCGGAGAGCTGGTCAGTCAGTTGCAGTCCCAGTTCATCCAAAACTTGCGCGACTACAGCATCACTAAAAAAAAGTTGATTTTTGTATATAAAATTGTTGGTAGTCATCTGATATGTAACTGATATTCTATGCTCTCATTATGTGTAATTTTATTATTAAAGCAGAATGTTCTACTAATATAAATACATTTTCTGAGAATTAAAACAAATGCTGATTATGTTTTTGTAAGAATTTAATTACTAAATTAAATTTATTAACAAAAAATACCTCTCTTCTTCGTCGCCCTCGTCCTCCATTGCATCATCAATTGCATCATTCATAATTTCTTCCTTCATATCCATAATTTCGGACTGCTTTTCAAATTCTTGTAGAATTTTCTGAATTTGAGGAAGGTTTAGTTGCCTTGGAAAAATAAAATTGTTATAAAAATTTAATAATTTCATCAATACAAATTTAAATTATTAAATAAATAACATACTTGTTCATGCTCTGCATGGCTCTGGTAACTCCCTTCATAGCCTGAGCCATTGTGTTTTGGGATCGCAATGTTTGAATTTTAAGAGATACTGCCTGAATATTTGCCTTCATCAGCATAAACTTTCTAACGTAACGTCTAGTTCTTACTAAGTCTTTGGCCATAATTTTCACAGCATCCTCAAATACAAAATACAAAATACTTCAAAAACTGAATATAATTTTTCAAAAATTTCAATAATAAATGATTCATTAATATAACAAGCAAATTAAATTAAATTAAATTAAATTCACCATCTGATTGTCTTTAGCAAGTTTTTTAATATCAGCTATAATTTTTTTTTCTTGCTGCTCCATTCGCATTCTTTCTCGATCTAAATCTCTCATTGCTTTATTTAAAGCTCTTTGGTTTTTCCTTAGCATTTCCTCTGGGGTAACACGTTTTCCAAATAACCACTCCATTGCTGCAATATAACAATTTTCTTGGTTATTTTTAATATATAACATTTGAAAATAAAAATTATTATTCAATTAATATATAAATAAAAATTACTAAATACTATTTAGGTATAACATAAAATGTACACAAGAATGTTTACATTTTAAACGTAATAATTATTATTGTAACTTCATAATTTTTCGACTTGACAACGTTTTTTCACCTTGAAATTCGATTCACACACAAATTTGAGCGAACAATTGATACTAACTCTTAAATCAAGAGATTTCAAAGTGACAATCAACTATTTTTTTAATTGAATAATAATGTACTTAAGGCCCTGATAACCTCCGAATCTCTGAATGAGTCATACCTAAAAGAAGCTAATTTATACAATAATCACTGAACAAACGACATAGATAAAAAATTAACTTAACGAAATTCTTAATTATTGTGAACAATAAACAAAAAAAGAATAACGACTCACTTTCTTTCTGAATTCAGCAATTTATTCGACTGACTTTCATATGTCTCTGATTTTTTTGGAGAAGACTGTTTTTGTTATAAGACTTTTAAGTATAAAAACAACCGAACAATAATATCCAAAAATGTTTATGAACACCAATAATTTGTCATTCTTTTCTTTTCCATTTAACTGAACAAAGATAAAACACTGTTACAGCTGCCGAATATATCTGTCTTTTTCTAAATGCATCCAATAGAAAAAGGCAAAATTAAATAGATAACATAATACTTTTTATAAAAACAAATGTATTTTTAATTTTTTTTATAAGGATGATTTTTAGTTATTTTAATTATTAACAATTTTGTTGTTATAAAAAATATTTTATTACATAAAGTGTTTTTTCGTTACAGTGTAAACACTGTACTATAACCTTTAAATTCTGATTTCTTATTCGTTGCCCGTTGACTAAGCCGTCAGCGTTTTTAACCATTACATGATTAGCGTTTGAGTTATAAACTTTGGCATATATATATAGTTAACGCTAAATAAATTCAGGTGCAATTCGATCAGAGTGGGGTGTACAAAAACAACTGCAGTTTTCAGGGAAAGATGTATTGATTTTTAAGGTTAGTTAAAAGAAATACATTCATTAGACTTTTGTCACAAGATAAAAATATTGCTTGAACAGGTATATTGAGTACGAATTTGTCAAACATATGATCGTTTTGGCGTCGCTTGATAAATAATATGGCATAGTTTTTACTACTTTACAGTTGTTTTTTACGATCAAGGTCATTGATTTTTAAGAAGGGGGTATTTTGATTGATTACAATAGTTAAAATTGCTAACTTGAATTTGAAAATAATATTTTGTTTCTAAAAACGAGTTAAAATCAAAAACAATTTATAAACAAAAACAATATTAATGAATCTAAACATTATTTTAACTTTAGTAATTATTTTGAAATAATTTTTAATTTAAATAAATGTAGTTAGTTATCTTAAAAATTTAAAAGTTGTTTTTATTTTTCAAATGAGGGGGTTAAAAGCAAAATGCGTAAAATCCATTTTGGTGTATTATGAGAAAGTTACAAAAAACATGTTGGTAATTGAATTTTAAATAAGAGCCATAAAGCTCCATTATTAAAACTGAAAAATTTTTAGTTTAATGTTGAATATTTAAGCATTTGCAATCTTTTAATCAAACAAGGAATGTCCTCACTTGCACAAGTTTTTTTTTTAAATATTTTTTTAGAAAATGGATTTTACGCATCTTGCTTTTAACCCCCTCAAATATGTATTTCAATACAGTAACAAAAAAATTCTAACTAAATTGTTCAATGTTTTGCAGTCAATTTTCGGAGCAATAAGTGAAAATGTCTGGAAAGGGTAAGCAGAGTTCGAAAAAATTCCGCGAGGGTGGCAAGACCAGCGCGGCCCAGAGCAGCATGGACGCCAGTCCAGAGGCCGACGACAGTTCGACCTCACTGCCGGTGCTGCGCATCGCCGACAACGCGAAACACCTGCCCCGCTACACAACCATCCTCCAGCGCAATGCCGACGAGGGCATCGGCATGGAGGACCTCGACATCCTGCAGCTCGAGCTCGAAACCCTTCTGTCTTCCGTGGTGGTGCGCAGTCGCATTCTCCAGGACGAAATCTCGAGCATGTCTTCCAGCGAAGATCGCCGGGACCGACGTTCCAAGAGCGGCAAAGGTATCTCGCTGATTGATAAGAGGGTGCGCGAGGAAAAGCCAAAACCCAGGGAGGTAAAAACTCGCTGGCCACACTCGGCCAAACTTCTCAAACAACGAACCATTCGGAGTCCCGGAAACCAGGTACAAATAAAAGAAAACATTTTTTGTTCTAATTATTTTATTACGATTTTAGTATTATAATAATAATAGAATGCACCGATGAGTCACTTTTGTTATGGTTTAAATGTGAAGGAGTTTCATTATTTTTTAAAAAAAATTCAACTGAAACTCTTTTGACCTGCAAAGTTATTGAATATAAACTTTGTGGTATATGTTAAGAAAAACGAGTGAAAGATTTGTAAAGAACAAAATTACTTCATCGGTATAATGACGAATACAAAAAAAGATTTTTCATTATTTCATTTTCGTTTTTTTATTAAAAAAAACTTACTATTTTATGATTTTTTGCACTTCTTACCAAGCATGTATTAAACACAAACTTTAGAAACAAAAGTGACAGTAATTTGCATACTCCTTGCCATATGTAAAGGTACATAAATAATGTACATTTACTAAGTTAACAAATTAAGGATCTGATTGCAAGTAATTTGACCGCAATTTTTTCGTTTAAAGTACAACTTTTACTATTTACCCTCGTGAAATTCGTTTGGTATTTTGATGATTATATTGTTAGATGTGATTTTTTAAAAATAATTCTGCATTTTACATGCATTACACTATATTTTTTTTTTTGTAAAAAAATTCTGTAACCAATATTAAGACCTTATAAACGTTTCATAAATAGAACAGTTTATAATATTCGTACAACTTTTTCGAATTTTGTAATAAGTGATTAAGTAGTAATTTTCACATTGGATAAAAAAGACCCCAACGGTGTATTCTCGTGAAAAAACAAAGATGTATTCTAAGGTTAATAATAACATATTTAAAAATATAAAATTTTACAAAATAAACTCACCTAAATGGAGGATTATTGTAGCAATACGGGCAAAAAATATAACTTTTTCCTCGAGCGCCTGTAGAAAATGATAATAATTCGAAATCGTCAAGCGGACACTTGAGTTCTTTATAAATTCGGATATTTCCGTTTTGTGGTAGACTGTAAGTTTCGTTGCAATGAGCACAGTGCAATCGAGAAGGCTTTGTTTGTATGTATTTGATATAACGTCGACATTTTCCACACCTAAATTCGTAAACAAGAAGTAATTTATTTTACAGTATAAATAAAATAACAATTTATTTTTCTCAAAATTTAACAGTAGTTTATACAATTGTAGACAGAAAGTATTTTTTGAATAAAAACATCATTTCAAAAGTTAATAACTGTTACATATATTACCGAGAATAAGATTTTCCAGAAGCAGAAAGAGGAGAAAATGAGACCTCAAATAATTGGTCCATGGCGTCGATGCTTTGCACAAAATAATGAAACTTTTGTTTAAAAATTTCAACAGTATGTTGCAAAACCGCGTAAAAGTCTGCACGGCCATGAGCTATTAGATTCAATTGTTCCTCCACGGCTGATCGCATTGTGGGTAAAACCAATTCTGGATCAATCTAAAATATTTTCACAGTAGTTAAACAATAAAATAATGCAATTAAATGATTTTTTTTGTTAAAACATATTTGTATTTAAATTTTTGCTTTCCATTTCTTTTTTTTAATCGTTAATATAATTAATATAATGATAAGCAATCTTACTTTCTGATAACCATGCACCAGAACAATCCCAAGAGAAGTCGGTACGAGCTTTCTTCCAGAAGCTACATTTACATAATTGCGAACGCATATATTATTGATGTGCACTGGAATGGACGCGTCTGTGCCTATTCCATGCTTTTCCATAAGAGAAATTAATTCCGATTCAGTTAAGTAATCTGGAGGCTGCGTATACAGTTCTTGCAGTTTAACCTGAAAATATAAATAACGTACGAAATTAAATGACGATAATAAAGATAATATTATCTTGGTTAGTTGAAATGCGAAATTTACTTCGTGAATATTTACTGAAGCTCCAACAGTAAAATTTGGAAGACTTTCATTTGGACTGAGTGCTTGCCAGCTTAAAAGACTAGTGTAGCCTGGATCGAGCAACAAATGCCCGCCACAAGTAAACATCTCCATGCCGATTTCAAACTTTATTGTCGTACTAAGATATTTACAATCACGAGCTAACTGAAAGAAAAAAAAACACAATTGTTAGCATAAATTTGATGAAATAAATTTATTATTATACTACAAATAAATTTCTTACTGTGGCTATAAAATGCCTTGTGATATAATCATACAATCTCCAGGAATCGTTATCAAAATCATTTCTGGAAGCTGCTTTCATCGGAGTTATCGGGGGATGGTCACCTGCGTCATGACCTTTTTTCGGTCGGTTGATGCCATTTGACAAAATTTTGCGAACTTCGTCACCCCATTCTGAACTATTTTGCTGCTGTTTCAAAGTTGAACTGAAGTTTTTACAAAAAAGTTAATTTTGATAAAATGTATGTTAACAATTGTACATAAATTAGAGTTGGTTTTACAATTTTGTTTTTAAATTTATTCACATATGTACTTTAAATTTTAAATATTTTAAATACCTACTTTAGATCGAAATTTTGAGGATAAGATGTAGTTTCAGTACGAGGATAACTAATGTACCCTTGAGTATAAAGTCGTTCGGCGATTTGCATTGCATGATGAGGGCCCATACCGAGACCTGAACTTGCTACACGCATTAACTCAACAGTATTCAAAGCTATGGGTCTTGGTTTAGTTTTTTCAACACTTTGAATACTTAATACCCTGAAAAAACAAATGTATTAAATTAACAACTTTTTTTTTTGACAATAGATTAAAATAATTATATGTTATTTTACTTTGCAAATTGGTGTTCCTTAACTTGACTCAAAAATATCGTTGCAATTTCTTTATCAAAAGATCTAACTCTGCTCCAACTTAATGGAACATCTTGACCCTCTGCAGTTTTCACTGAAACCTGAAAATGGTATTTTTAGTTTCTTTTCATAAATATAATAAATTAAATTTAAAGAAAATTACCTGTAATACCCAATATGGGTCAGGTTTGAAAGTTTGAATTTCATCGTGCCTTTGTACACAAAAACCTAATGTAGGTGTTTGGCACGGTCCATAGGAAATAAGTGATGCATCTAAATCACCATATTTTCCCTTAAAAGAATTAAAAATTAATATAGTCTTTAAAAGATTTTGAACAAAAAATCAATCATTAAAGCCACCAGTTCCAAAATAGCACAAGTCCATAGAAATTCCATTGGACTTGTGCGGTTTAGGAGCAGGTGGCTTAAATTATAAATGTCCTGCTTACTTGAAAAAATTTAGTTTGATATCTCGTAAAAGCACAACCTATTCGAAGATCCAGTTCTTGTCTTGCGTCAACACTTCTTGCTTCATTTTCATTTGGTTTGGCTAAATTCATCAGCGCAGCTTTAATATCTTTTTCTGTGATTGCTGAAAAACGAGCTCGCCAAATATCCTATTAAAAAAAAAAATTAAAAATTATTGCATTCGGTTATAAAATAATATTTTGTTCACATCTTTAAAATTTACATTAAAATTTAATCTCCGATTTGTCGATTGCACAGCATTAATGACTTCGAAACAAATATTTTCTCCTTCTTTATCGCAATCCAGCCACAACACCAAATAATCACAGTGCGAGCCTTCTTTACCAAGGAAGTAAGGAATTTTTAATTTTGGATTCGCCTCCTTTTTTTCTGTTGGACAGGAAAATAATTCGGCCTGTAAAATAATAACATTATATTAATTTATTAGAAAAACAAAATGTTGTTTCAACAAAATGTATATGGCATTTTTTAAAAAAGGTATTTATAATGTTACAAAGATTAATGTTCGATTTTAATTTTTTTTTGTTCATTTTTGTTCATTTTATAAACATAAGTAATGAGCTAATTCATTAATTTCATCGATCAAAAAAGACATCAATACTATTTTCAGTACATTTAAAATAATGCAATTTTATTTTTGCTAAGTTTTCTTATATAAATTCACTACAAAAATTAAATCTTAATTCTTTATCATGTCAAAATTATAAACCACAATAATCATGTTCTTTCCTTAGATACATTTTTTAAATTATATTACGCGTTCCGAATTCTGGGCTTGAATATATATAACTTAAAACAAAGTAAAAAAAATCAATTCACTTTTGCTGAATTCTGCAGAGATTCTGTAATGGCTTTTTTAATTCCAATTTTAGTAAGTTTATATCAAACCAAAAGTGTAATAATGTTTCATAGAGTGATTAATTTGTATCCATAAACATTTTTGTGTTTTTTTAGACTTAAGGTATATTATAGTAACGATGTTTACAACCTCAGTCATCGCTTTCAGATACTTTTTATCGAAAATATTATTTATTTATGTTAAACAGATTAATAGAAATCCATTATGTGATTTCTAGTCACTTTGTTATACGCAAAACATCAACCAGTAAAAGACCAATTTTAATGGTTATAATAATTTTAATTTTGGTGATTGGAATAATTGTAAGAACTGCAATAATCACAAAACAAAAATATTGTTTTGAAACTTATTACGAGTCGTAATTTTCGATTGCAACTATGTTGTTAATTTTTTATGTTATCCAATACTCTTTTATTTTGAAAATTTGTGTACAAAGATTTGAAGATTTAAACTTAATATTGACATATTTATTTAATGTTAGATATAGTGAGAACATGACATTTATTTATGATAATATAACTGCAACAATATTAAATGTGTTAAGAGAGTCGCACTCTAGTATATGTGAAGTATTAAAAATGATGGCTTATTTTTGTTCTTTTCCAATCTTGATGTGTATAATTCTCTTCTTTCATGGTCTTAGTATTGGTCTATTTTATATTTCTGTAGCTGCCATTTGGATAATAAAATTAAAGTTGAAAATGCTGTAAACTTCTTTTTGTTATACTTTACAATCATTAACAATTGTCATTTTAACAAAATTTGTTTCAAGTATTAAAAGAGGTACTTAATATCTTCCTGTTATTTTCGATAAATTTTACAAGTTATATGGTTTAAAAATATATAGAATAAAATTATAAAGCTGAAAACATTACGTGTTATAAATATATATATTGCTTGTATATGAAACAGATATTCCATATTTATTAAATAATTTTTTCTGTCAAGTTAAAATAATTGGGAACATTATTCAAAAAATTATATTTATCACAAATAATCAAAATTATATTTTTCAGGTATGATTTATGAATCCTCTCAACTGAATAATAAAATGTACCTAATAACTTCACTTTATTTTAAAATAATAAATTAAACGAAAAAATTATACACTTGTTTTTATTTCAATTTCAGTTAAAGGAATTTTCTTTTTATGTGATTCAGGTGGAATATCAGTGCTAAAGTCACAGAGTCACTTTTTTTGTAAATTACATTACGATATCAAGAAATTTCCAAAATCCAGCTCTTGTAAGCCCATTTTGTCATTAAAAAGAACCAACTAAGAAAAGTTAATTTTATTAAAAATTGTTTACACATTTTCAGAACAAAAATTTGTACCACCTTGAAATTTCGTTCCAAACATTTTTAAAGGATTCTCTGTAAAAATTACTTCTTTAAATAGATTTTGATTCTTCTCAATGGCAAAAAGGGCTTACAAGAGCTCGATTTTCAATTTTTCTTTGGTATAATAAAGTAATTTACAAAAAAGTGATTCCGTGACTTTAGCACTGATATTTCACCTTAAGGGGACACCCCAACAAAAATTCATACAAAATCAACAATTAATAAAATTATGTTTCGTTGCATTTTGTCACTTCCTGAAAGGTTTCAAATCGGGTCTAGGGATATTAGTTTGCTTTATATACGTATATATGTGAAAAAATTACGAAACATATCAAATTATATGTCAACTGAATTCAAACGCGATTATCTCGAAAACTTATTTTTTGCATTTTTCCAACTTCTAAATGTGTTTAGTACCGCAATTTTCAACCGATTTACCTATTATTTTGTTTAAAATATTTAGAAAAGTATAAGGAAAAATACTTCTAGACTTATTTTTGATATTTTAATTACAAACAATTTTATAAACAATTACTTAAAAAAACACCTGATTTCGGCCTATTTTTGAGTCACATTTCATAAAAATACAGATAATTTTATTATTTAACCTTCCGTTACTCGCGCGGTGTACTGAGTACACGGCCGACAGACATTTAGTTAAAAAATAATGTTAAAATAAATTTTTCACCCCCAGACCTTTTTGTATTCCTCAATAAACATATTAATTATG
>JABFPM010003160.1:0-14889 GCA_022817325.1 Idris sp. 1 HC-2018
AGTTGTGCTTTGATAGTTAAATTTTCACGAGCGTTCGCTTAGTTAGTCAATTAAATGTTCAAATATAATTGTTATAAATCAGTAGAATACAAGCTGAATATTCTTTCTTTTTTTTTTATTAGTTGCAATTTTTATTCAAATCATTGAGTGCAAAATCAATATTTGTAAAGCAGAGAAAGTTTTTTTTCACATTTCTGGGGCAAAAATATTTGGATCAAATTTTTTGGATGTCAGGATTTGATCAAAACATTGATTAAATAAATTGGAAACATTCAAAGCAAAGTTTGATCAAGATGTTTACCTACTAAAAGAAAAAAACTTTTTTCGACAAAAGTTAAACATGTTTAACACTATATTTGAAAGCTACAGTTTTTCTCATCGATTTACCCATACTTTAAATCGAAGAGCCAACATCGTATCTGAGTAAATCAGACCAGATTACCCGTCAGCAGTTTTAGGGAGAAGGGAGAGAAAGAGAAAACAAAAAACATGTCAAGAGTACGAGAGTAAAAATAAAATTGATGATTATGACAGAACGTCGAATATAAAATAAAATGTCGAATTTTACGAAGGATCGATGCGGATATTTTAACAGCGATCCTAATAACAAAATTATGTACACGGGTTCGCGTCGATCTGCAGACATACTGTGTGTAATATCTCTGGCAGTTATAATTATGTCAATAAGATGATATAATGAGCACCCGTCGTACACAAGCAGGAACCAATAATTAATTGCAATTTGTATCCTGGTTTAAAAAAATAAGTTCGACGAGCAATAAATAAAGTCCTTTGTGTACAAAAAAATACGTGTATTTGTTAATTTACCATTTTTTTATTTGCGACTAATCAAATATTTTATTGTATATGACACAACGACGGGTGTACAAAATTAATTCGAAAAATCGTAACCGCTATTAAGGAAACGCGACTATTATAAAACGGCGTGTCAGGATCGAGCTTTATATCGCTTTTGTATGTTTTAGTATGGATAAACTATAAATGGAATACAAAACTCTACGCAACTACTGTGTAATTACTATTCTCTGTATGCAAACACATAAACATAATATATATATATAAATATACAAATATATATATATTATTATTAAAAAACAAAATCTATATAAATAATGAATATAGATATATTATAATGATTATTATATGATATGAGAGTATGAGTATGATGATTTTAAGGAAAGTATACATATTATGAACATTTTTTAATGCAACTATCCTGAAAAGATGAACTGGTGAAATGAAGTGACACAAAAAAAGAAACAAAACTGTGCGTGTATTTATTTCAGACAAACCTTTTCCCTTTTATTTTGTCGTTATATTACAAATGAACTAAACATTAATTACTGCAAATAATTATTGAACATTTTTATTCTAACAAATTAAGTTATATAATCAATTAGAAATTAAACCTTTTAATTATTAAGCTTCAAGAATACTCTTTGATTGAATGAAATGAAAATGATTCAAAATGTCTTGAACTTTTCTGTTATAACTGGTTTTTAATTTTTAATACATAAAGACGTCAATATAAAACGTAACTGATGGTGGAATAAACTTTCTCATTGATGATTTGGTGTGTTTTTTAAAAAATGAAAGTCACGTAAGTTTGAAGAAAGAAGGATCGTATTCTGCGCCAGTGTTTCTGGCCCTCGGAAAAAAGTCCACAAACTACCGCACGAGGTTCCTTGGGGACACGAGCAAAGTGACAGAGGGACGGCGATGGACTTTGAGAGAAGACCGGGAATAAGTTGAAAGCGTTAAGTATATTACAAGGACCTTCGAAAGGAGAAGAGACAGGGTAACCGGAGTTTTAAGGGTCTTCTAAATCTTAATGATTTTACCCAGCCAAAGTGTGCCTTTCATCTTGACAAGTCTTGCTATGAGAACACGCAGCTACTTTTAAATATATAAGCAATAATACCTTCGGCTTTAATTTATTCATGCCATTTAAATAGGATTTCCTTTTATTTAGCAATTTCTTTCTAAAAAAAGAAATAACAAAATCATACTGCTAATCAGTGGAAAGGGAATTTTAAAATTAAGATAATCTTAAAGAACAAACTTTTGCTGACAAAATGGCAAGAAAAACTTTGTTTTTCAGATTTGTTTTCTGCATTTTTGAAGAAAAATTTTTTAATGGCAACTTGACGATAAGTAAAAATGGTTGCATACACTCAGGCAAGAAAAAGGCACACTCAGTTAATTTTCAGCACGTACACGAAACAAGGACAGTTTTAGATATGGCAAAACAATCTAGCCGATCGGAATGCCCGTGGAAATGGCAATTCCGTTTGATTCTTTTGTGCGATAGCTGGTGTTGCCAATTCTAGACACGATATGTGTGCTCGAAGGTTCTACTTTGCAAAATCAATGCCACGGATCGGAAACGATCGGAGGGTCGCGTGCGTCGAATGGGAAGCGAAAAAAGAGAAAAAAGGAGAAAAAAGGCGATCTTGGCCACGTTCCCTGGCTATATACGAGACGCACTTTTCTTCTAGCCCTTGTTCCCGGCTTTCTTTGTTCTCCGATAACAGCGATTTCTCTGTTACAAGATAAAACGCTTCTTTCTTCATCCAATCAAAAATAATGAATTTTATCGATTTGCGTTTTTTTGCAATTATTATCAAAAAGCATTTTTGATTTTCTGCGCCAAATTAACTCAGCATTCAAATTATTTTCGCATTCCTCAGTTTGCAGAAAATTATTCTACAGTTCTGCACTCAATGTATATATATAGCTAACAATTCGAGAGGGTGTATAAAAATTTCATTTAAATTGGAATAGGGTTCTCCACGTTATAGCTTTCTTACGAACAAACTTTGACCCTCTGTACCTTTAGCGTAACAACGTGAATATAGGTTTCAAATCCTTTGTTGCATAGGTCCACACATTTTGCTTCACCCCATCTTGTATAAAATGCGTGACATCATTTGCTAAAGTTTGATGACATTTTAAAACTCGTGTATAATTATTTGCCTTGGCAAATAACTGTTAATCAAAAATACTTTGTATCATTATTTGCTTCCTGATTGTATATAACTAATGTTTCTAATTTTACTAGTTAATTGCATATAATTTTATAAATTACATTCTTTTTTTTCTTAATTAAATTGTATGTAAAACTTTGTAAGTTGTGAAAAGTTTCTCGAAAACATTCAATTAAATTGAAAATGTCTACTTTTTTCAAATGCATTCAATAAAATTGTCAATCAATTCTGCAAATAAATTAGTTTTAAAACTTGTCAAGTCCATACAGTGATTAAAAACAAAAATTAAACTGACAATATAAATTGTAGTTTAGAAATCTTTCGACCAATCACAGTGCCTTTTTTGTTTCATTCGACAGATTCGTTAAAACAAAAAAAAAACAAAAAAAAAAACACCAACATTTTATATTTAACTTACTAATATGGAAACAATTAACACTGTGATTGATTATGTAGTTTTATGAATACAACTTTTTTGCGAAATTATTTTCTTTTAAAGAAAATGATCATTTTCCTTTAAAATTTGCTTGAATTGAACGTTAAACGATTTATCGTAAGAACCTGTTTGTACTGAATAGTTCTTAATGAAAACTTTTTGCATCGATGCTTTAATTTCATAATTATACAGTTAACATAAAAGCATAAATAATTAACAAAAATATCTTGTATTATGACCGTAATAAATACGTAAAAGGGAGTCTCATTAACTGTAAATAATATTTTTAGCCAAGTTTTTTTTTAAATAAATAATTTTAATTAAATAAATGATTAAATAATTTTTTTTTATTTATATTTAGTTTCAGCAACTCTAATGAAGTCACTTAAGTTAAAAACATTATGATCATAGCATCAATTATTCACGTAAGTTTTAATTAAACAGTTAATATACTGTTTAATTATAAATGCCGATTAAAAATGATAAAGAGACTTACGCAAATTGCAATGAATATAAATAATTCGGAGCATCAAAGAGTGGCTAAAAGGAACAAGCATCGAATGAAATTTCGCATGAACCGTCACAGTCTGATTATTGTTATAAGAGTAGCATGGCCCTGCATGTGCAAGACAGTTGCACGTAGTACCGGACGGAACTGCTGAATTATTTGTGAAAACAGACGGCAATTATCGTACGATATTAAAGTGCTAAAAAATGCACGCGAGCCAAAAATTTCGGGCCATTGACCTTCACAAGTTGCTTTTTCTGTCCAAATTTAAAACTGTACTCTGCAAACAAAATGTAATATCCAAGAAAACAAGTAAAAGCATTTTACATCTATGGAAGTTATAAAATTGTTAATTGAAGGTGATACAAATTTCTCTGTAAGAATGTTGTGCATCAAAATGAAACGCACATCTCCAATTTATAAATATCTCTGCACCTGTCACACGCGGTGTATTTGCACTTTCGCTCAAGCTTACATCAGATGGCAACGTGTCAATTCATTGGATCTTTACATACGAGTTGCGATCAATAGATGCATACTAATTAATGTAAACATGTCCTTATCTCTTGGTAAAAACCAGTTAATTTAACAACTTTTTTTTTAATAATTTTTTAGAGAGAAAGTATCTATAAAAAAATTATAAATATGACTATAATTTATATAGAAATCGAAATAGTTATGTTGAAATTAAAAAACATTTTATTGCATAATGAAAGTATTTTTCTACAGTTTATGATACTTGAATATATTTTTTAACTCTACACAAAAAATTAGATTTATAAATATTTACGTCTCGTATTTTTCTTCAGTTCGTAAAATACTATGTTAAATAACTAGTTTAATTATTCAAATTATTCACAAATAAGACAGTAAAAAATTATGAACAAATTAGAGAATTGTTTTTATTAGCTTATAAACCCATAAACAACGTTTCAATCTTTCCTAAAATTTGAAGGGAATCTCCTTAAATTTAATTTACAGAGTTTTACAAACAAAGATACATTTTTTCAGAATAAATAATAATATTTTTACATTAATGTCTAAATATAAAATGTATTAAACTAATATACCTATATTGAGCATAAATACAAAAGAGCATAATCGTATATGACAATTCAAATGTCAATTTTTCGCTGTGCTTTAAGTGCACAATTCTTTTTAACTGTAGGCGTAGAATCGTGGTAACAGGTCTCTCCGCCATTACGTTGGTGCATGACAGTGGTTGCGTTTATGGAACATACCATTAACGTCGACCACATCCCGGCTCATCCCTTCCAAGAGAGAGACCTTCTCTTATACATTATTACAATCTGCTGGACACTGTCCTATATCTATTATAACATGGACAGCCGTTTATTATACCACGCAATACAGTTACATAAATCTTGACTATTGTGTTTTCGTTAATTTGCAAATTATTTGATAACTTTCTTTCAGCTTTTTTTTACAAAAATTACCTTTACCATTTTTAAATACACAGTAAAAATGATTCGTGTAGAGAGTTAAATTTGACACCGAATTCGTTACAAAGTAAGAGGCATTTAAAACCTTTTAGCAGAAACTTTTTGACTTGTAATCGTGATTGGGTAACTTTTTCTCATCCGGAAAAAGACTTGGGCTATGATAGTAGGCTTACACCATGTCAAATATAAATTCATTTGACAAATAAGACGATGATAAGCTGGATTTCTTCTGGGTTTTTGCAACTGCTATGTCTAAGGCTTTGATCGTACAGTAGGTTTAACAAGATTACCTGACAAAAATGTGTCCATTTGAGATACGTGTCGAGTAATGCTATTTCTATTATATAAATTTTCTTCTGAAATGAAAGTAATAAGTATAATAAGTAAATTTTAATATTGTTTGGACAAGTTTGTTAAAAAAATATTACATATAACAAGTAAACAATGTAGAATTAATTAGTTGTCATAAAAGCTTTTATTTTCGAAGTTTGTGTCTCTTAACAAAAAAACAAAAGAAGCACATGTGTGAAGTTACATTGTTACGTACATCTCAGTTCTCGCTTTTCAAAAGAAATTCAGCAATTCTTTTCTCGCTCGGTTCATGTAAAATTTGCAAGTCAAACAGCTTCTTAGTAATCTTTGGATGAAAAGATGTTTGCTGCAACATGCTATAACTTTATCGATTTTCGCACGTATCTCTTCCTTTTATTCTTTTATGCTTCATTATTTTTATTTCAATGTACTAATTACAAATGTCTGTTTACAACAGTATTGTTAATAATGTTAGAATTGCAATTAAAATATTTACTTCAAATAAATGTTTCGTGCAAAATTATTCAAGACAGAAAGTTTAATTATCTAAAAAATTTGTGTTAATTTAAAATAACTCTTATTATCATCCATATATTATTCTCCGAGAATTCTGTTGGATTCCTTACATTACTGTCTCGTAATATTCTAAGGTTTCTGTACCCCTTTCTAAGTACTAAGGATCTCCTTGTATTTATGTGAATAGTATACGTGAATTGAACTTGCATGGGTTCAAGCTTGAAAGTTTAAGAGTAATTTGAAACTTATATTTCATCAAGAAAACAACAATCTTTGTGTGTTATGACTGGGAGTTATTAAATTAGGGAACAAGCCAGTTTTAACTATAAAATAACCCCTTGGGAAATTGATCAAAATGCCCCCGAGAAATATTTTTAAAAGTTTTAATGAACTTTTGTTTTGCTATCAGACAGAAACTGAATTACAGTGCAAATTTTTATTATTTTTTCATTTATTAAGAAAAACACTATTTCATCTGGAATGTTTACATTTACTTTTTACAATACATATATATTTGTATGGTAACTACCATAACATAGACAGCAGTGTTGGACACATGTTGTACAGCGAATGTTATTACTCACTATTTTACGAGCACTTTGCCAATGAAAATTACGTCGCACACTTTTATTGACTTTTATCGAGCAATACACGATACTTTAGAACCCTCGCTTGTCGCATCCCTATGAGGACACATTTGTTAGACCCTCAAGTTATTCTCATATTGATGAAATTTTCACCATTTCAAACATGGAAACAATAACCATTGTAAAATTGCACCAACTAAATTTATGCTTTTCAACTTTTCGAAAACAATATTGTCGACTTTTAAGATATTGATGTATTGTTCGAGCGAACAAACTAGAATTCTACACACAATTTTATTACACGAATGAATTAGGTTGGTAAAAATAAAAAAGTTAAAATAGAGGAAAAAAAGATAAATTAGGTAAAATGGATACGTAATAAGGTGTAGTATACAAAATTAACAATAAAAACTGTGAAAAGACTTGTATACAGTGAAGAAAATGTATAGTAGTTTGAGTAGATTCAACTAACATTTTAGTTGAAATGTACACAAATCTATAGTTTACTCAATTCAACTCAAAAATTGAGTCGAACTGAGTAACATATGTGAGTAAATGTTGTAGAGGTTATGTTTACAATATTACTCTCGAAAACTCTATTTTTAAACGCTTTTATATTTAATAAAAAATGGTTTTTGAATGTTTTGTTGAATAGTAATAACAATTTAAGCAATAATGTTATGAGTACATTGAAGATTTAGAATGGATAATTTCTGTTTTACAAAGACATCTGCCATTGTTGACAATCTTATTTTCGACAGCTATAAGAATATAATTATACATTAATTTCATTTCATGTACTGCTTGTATTAGTAAACATAATAAACATTTTATTTAAAGTAAACACTTGATATTCGTATATTTTATCATAACCTAAACTTTGTTTATTTACAACTGACATCAAAAATACTATTTTCATTTATTATCGATAAAGTATGTTATTCAACGAAAGAAATTTATTTTGGAATATACAAATCAGCAAACATATAATTGCAAAAACCCTGATTTCGGTTAGGAAAAAATACAAATGTTAGATTATGAGAATAAAAGAAAAACGTCGTAAATGTTAATTAATTTTAAAAAAGACACAACAAAATTAAACAATTCTTCTGGTTATTCAACAACTTGATTCGTTTAGTAGTCTGTTTTGCCGAATTTAAATGTATTAAATATTCCATTCAAAATCATAAAGTTAATAAGTGAAATCTAGGAAATTTATTGGTAATGTTTCATCATTTCGTAACTTTCTGAAATATATTTCGTAATTAGAATGTTAATGAAGCTATATTTCAGCAATTTCCGAGGGGTTGTATGTTCAGCATGTAATTCATTATCGATAGTCCAGGGATAGTTGTTATGTAAGTATATAACGGATTCCTGCTTTCCCCATTAATTGAGCCTAGAACTGCTGATTTTATGGTTCCTATAACTTTCTATCTAAACTGTACTCAAATTCTATCTTATTTGCTCAAAAGATATATTCCAACAGAGTAACTTGACAACATTTTGAGTTTATGCAAACTATAACAGAAAAATTTACGTAACTCTTTGTTCGATATTTTAATTACGATTTAAGTTAACAAATACATTCTGTAGATGCCATGAAAACAAACAAACTTTGAAATTAAAATGGAATCCCGACTGTCCACTGTTCGCAACCCTTGCAACATTGTCCGATTAGATTTGCCAGGGTTGGATAGAGTTTACTTCATAATGACCGAGGGATTCATTGTTCATCTGAGCAAGAATAAAGGGTCGCTACTAACTTTTCCTGCAGGTATTTTTAGCAACTTTCCTGCAATATGCCTAGTTATTTTGCATTCACTTGTTTTTTTTTGTTTTCATTTCCTCATTGAAATGAGAGAGAGAAAAGGAATCGCCTTTATGACTTTTTTATTATTAGAAATGCTGTGTACATTTTAAGTAGACATTCTTTTAAACTCTTTTTGTTTTATTTCACACTAAAAAATCAGAGTAAATTTACGATTTTTCTGATATTACCCGAGATATTTTGAAGGAAATTTGTTCATTTACAAATTTGCAGCACGTAAAAGATGAAAAGCTTCGTCGTGAAACGTTAAATTCGTTTAGGTGAAGTTCACGACTTTTGAAAGCACGCAGAAGGGTGAGATTTGCCTCCAGGTGGAAACATTTTTGAACAAGTTTAGAGCCTTCTCTTGCCAGCACATGTGCTATATATACTAGCTATAGTAAAACTTGTAGTCTCTAAAAATTAAAGTGATTCATCCAGTTCAATCAACGTTATTGCAGTACCGATTTTCGAACAATATTATTTCCAACTTCTTCATTATTAATTACCAAAGGAAAACTTTGCAAAGAAGAATAGCATATTAAATGTGAAAATTCGATTTAACAACGTGGATACAATTTTAATTAATTCAACTCAAAAGTTTCTTTTTGTACAGTTGACCGAAAAAAAAATCGTATTCATTTACAAAATCGGGTTCTTCTACAAAATCATTTTACTTTTCGTTGACGTACTACTTTCGCACGTGGCTCGAAATTGTGGTCCAAAACACGCAAAGAATTACACAAAGAAAACGAATTTACGCAGGTGCCAGTTTCTAACAACAAAGAACGATTCTAATCGATAATGCCACCAGGGAAACCGTCGAACACAAAAGCGTTCATCGAAGTCAAATTCGCAGTGGGACTTCAGTATGAAAATAAATTATTAATACTTAATTTAAATTTAAATAACTTTGAAAATTATATTCATATAAAATTTACAAAAAGTCTTATATAATTGTATTATTTTTATCGATAAAATAAAATTGAGTTCGCAGTACATTCCGTTTATAAAAATATTCACTGCTGAAAAAAAGTGTATGCTGACACTGACATAAGCAAAGTTTATGTTCTTTTTTATTTTCTATCTTCATCTTCGTTTATTTCTATCAATAACGATAAATTTGTCTGGCAAACAATGGGTGCACTTTACCATCACTGTTTTACAAGGCCACTATGCTGTCGTCGCGAAACGAAGATCTATTTACCAGAGGGATGGGAATGGTTGAACTAAGCGAACTACAGAAATTCGATTACGCTGTCACGCCAGAAAAATATCTGCCAAAGTAAGCGACCAATATCAAGGTTCACGCAAAATAATTGATAAAATATATATTTCAAAGTTTTCAGATACAAAAAAATACTCATCAGACTCAGCAATTTTTTTACAGCTCAAAATGTCCAATACAATTTTTACAGCATTTTTAAAATACAACAAAATATATCAAACAAAGTAAACTTTATTTAAATCTTATATAAACTCAAAAAAAAGTAAATGAAAAAAGTATTGTAAGTTTTAGAAAAAAAGAGGGATTCAATTACATTGTGGTGAATGAATTTACTTAAACATGATAAGAAGTGAAACGTTCTGTGAAATACTTGAAACACGAGAAAAGGCAAGTACGTACAATTAAAAGTCTTTTTATGGCTCTGATTTTAATTAAAAATTCTGTTTCAGACTAGATAATGTTGGTATACGCCGTATAATCACAAGTTTAATCCGGAATCGGAGTGTGTATATACTTTTAAAACTAAGCTTTGGTTTAGGTGGTAAAAGGACATTACTGCAAAACGACGCCAGTCTTAACTATTGGATTACAAAGTACACCGATAAATGCGTAGAATTTCTTGCTGTGACACCGTGAAATTACGCATCCTTTTTCAGTATTAGTGGATTTAGACAACTGTAGTTACGTTTATAGGAGTTACTCGCCTCTTTGAGACGCACTTAGGACAGATTAGCAACCGCAAAATGCTATCTTTATTCTTGTTTTAGCATCAGACTTTTGTTTAATCTTAATTGTATTTGTAAGCCTCGTTTAATGAAACGACCTTAACCATTTATACGTAATCTTCAATCGTAAAAATAATTAAATCACTTTAGAAAATAAGCAAAATTGTTCGTTTTTGTTTTGTTTTTTTGTTTTTATATTGAGTAATATTAATATTAAGACATTGAAAAAATATTATAATTCAAAATATTAGGTTTCCGCAGAAGTATATGCCCCAAGGCTTTAGATAATTTGGTAGCTCTAATCACGTTATATCGCCAATTCCACGAGCGGAATAATAAAATAACATTTCTTAAAATAATCTCGTTTCATTTTTGCTGTCGATTTATTATTATTACTTTTACTTTTTTTAGATTCATAAATATTAAAGAACTTTTCTTATGACAAAATAATGTATACTCCATAAATAATTTAAGGAATTACTCAAGAAAATTATATCATACAAAATTTTGTAATTTTTATCAGCAACATTTTTTCGTATACCTTATACATAATTTAAAGATTTAGTTAAGAAAATGTTATTCTCAAAAGTTTTTAAATTTATTCTCTTTGTGAAATGATAATAATTTTGTATTTACTTAAATTCAATAACACATATTCAAGCTTACAACATATAATAACCCCGCTAACTAGTTTGTCTACCAAAGTTAGGTAACGTTAATAGTATTTACTGAACCCTTGTCCGAGTACTGTGACTTGCCACTTTAAATCAACCGAACAAGATAACTTCCACTATGCTGTGCAACTTAAATGCTCTCTATTATCTTGTCATTATTAAACCTTTTTATTAGCAAATTTCAGTATATTTTTAAAAATGATTTTCATCACTATTTTCATCATCATCAGTACTTAATGTTATACTGAATCTTAATGTCTCAAAATTAGATTAGCTTTCACAACACCACTTCTCGTTGAACACAATTAAGCCAAACTACCTGGCTCGTTTATAATGAACACTTGATATTGACTTTATTATGGTAAAATATTTTTATTACCGTTCATTTTCAACATCTGCAGTAGTTATGAGTTTGTCTGCATTGCGGTCGAATGATACTACCAGTATATCTGAGATAAGATCAGCTCTCAGCGCTATCTGTTAATCCCCACAGTTTGTCCCCAGTTTGCCCGAGGTTTCGTCCAACAGTGATATTTGCTAATCCAAGAAGCGTAATTATTCTCTTTCATTGTATTCCAAATTGCATTTCAAATGAAGGTTTTCGTTGACAAGCTGTTATTAGATGGATCGAACTAATATACCTAAGTACTTTCCAAAAAAGAAAGAAAAGAAAAAACACTTTTTTAATGAATCGCTACAGATGTGCAAATTCTCATGAGGATGTGTTTGAACACTTTAGTCGTGATCTCGTAGACTGATTTTAACGCAGTTCGTTTGCTATGAGGCGTGACTCTCTTTGCAACGATGCAACGTTGGGCTGGGGAAACTTTATAACCAGGGAATTAACGCGATGTTATCTGTCGAGGGCGTGGTGCCCTTATATAAACAATGTGATATAATGTTGGTCGCGAGTAAATGACATGCAAAATATTTATCAGACTAATTTTCACAGATCACGATTATTTTGTACAAAATATTTCCATTAATGTAGGTGTTGCTTTTTAAAGGTCAAAACTATAAGTTAAATGAAAGGTAAAGTGAGTATAAAGAAAAAAGACAAGAAAATTCCTAGGTGATGTCAAAAATTACTAACAAAAGATTTTCCTCCCACCCCAGCACCACGATTCACTCCTATCCCCCCTCCCCTCCCTTAATTTTATTTCTGAGACCTTATAACGCAAATAAGGTTTAATTAGAAAAGTTCGATCAATAAATTTCTAAACATTTTATAATATAATTGCATTATTCAACTCTTTAAATAAGGCCCAGTTTTACTTATAAGGCCTCAGATATCAATCCATGGGAAATGAGATTGAATCAGAGTGCTGTATTGAGGGTAGAAGTGCAGTAGATAACTTTGAAAAACTCACATAAACTCGTGAAATACAAAAAAAAGATAAGAACATTCCTAAGTGATGTCAAAAATTAAATGGCAATAAGAAAGATGGTAAGAATTGTGTTTAAGAGATAGTAAAAAATATTATAATACTTTTAAATTTTGTGCATAATCAACATTACACAAGAAAATAACAATAATAATAATAATATAGAAAGGACGTTTGAGAAACCAAAACATTCTTAAATCTTCTTAAACGATATTTACTTAACCTTGATAAAGTAAACAACTCTTTTTTTATCAAATCTAATAACGATTTATACATATCAAACGAAAATTCAAAATGTACGTGGTCTAAATCTTTTTTGTTCTAAACTTAATTTCTTCAAAAATTGACAAAATATATTGTAAAGTTTTACGATTATAACACGATGTAAACCACGATTCTATTTATACAATTTCTTTCTAATGTCAAGGTGAGTTCTTTTTATAAGATAACTTATATAATAAATGCAAGAATGTTGTTAAATTTCCATTACATTGTTGATTTTAGACCTGATGAAGATGAAATGATCGAAACGTCGTAAGGAAATGAATAAAATCGTAATTTAATATTAAAAAATAGTGTATTTATTGGCGATTAAGTTCATAGTTACAAAACTTTTATAACAAAATTCTAAAAGTAATTTTCAGACGAAATCAAATTAAAAAATTTATACAAACGCTCACAGAAATATACGTTTTGAGTCCAGAATGAAAAGAGACAGAAATATATAAACACAAGAAATAAACAAACGTTTTCTCAATCGTTTCGCCTCTTTTCACCTTTGTTTATGTCTTGTGTTTATATATTTCTCTCTTTATCATTTTGAGTCAAAACGTATATTTCTGTGAGTGAATGAATTTATGAAAGTTTGTTTGCAGGTCTAAATAATATAAGACAAGTGTCAGAGTTCATGAATTGAAGTTGAACGAAAATGATAAGGGTTTAATACAATAGTGATTGATTCTGTACATTGACCGACTAAGTTTTGTCATTTATAAAGTTTGTTCGATTCAGGATGCAGCATCAACTAGGAGTATCAGTCGACAGCTGGCACGACTACAGATCACGATGACAGCCATGAAACTACCCCCTGCGCGCAAAATAAGAATCCACATAGCAAATTGGTGCCAGATGGTTTGGAGCGTTAGTGAACAAAATTAATGGAATTCAGTTAGCTTTTTTAAAGGCGCCATTTACATTTTAATGGCATATTAAGGTTTCAATCAGCAGTGCTGCCTGAGTAGTTGCGAATTTCAATTCACAAAATTGATGCGAATTTCTCGTAAACGTTCACTCCCCTTTTTACGAGCAATGTATATTAACATAAAATTCGCTGTACCACTCGTCGATGTGGCCAGTTCTTTGTGCACTTCAGATGAAGAAAAACTATGTTTATGGAAAAAAACCGATTCAATTTCCCAGATAGAGCAGTCTTTGTTTACTTGCAGGTTTATATGCCAGTACTCTCCATTTATTGACTTGAATTTCGGTGATGTGGGATGCTGCTGCAGTGAGGTGCTTTTTGTTGAAAAAGAAATCCTTTCGAGGGGGGAAACGTTATTAGCAACGAAAGGGTACACAGAACGTACAACAATTACGTTGGCAGCGACCCCAAATTTTCACTTGTCTAATGGTAATTAATTCGATGTCTTCGTTTCACGATTTCTCTCCAAATAAACCCATAAAATAGGTTTTATTTGTTTTTGTTTCGTTTCGCTTAGTGTTTGCTTCTTATTTGAACTTTATTGTCAAGGTTTTATGACCAAATCACAAATAAAATGGGCTTTACATTAGGATATGATGATTAAGTTTAGATAAAATAAATATAAATAAAGAAAACACATTGTTTAAGAGTTTTGTTCAGCAAAATGTAAAATTACAATTAGACAAACTAAAAAATCGTGTGAAAACAAATTCTGAAAAATGGTCTGAAAAACTTTTACTACAATTTTGAAAATTATTTTTGAAAAGCAATGTTTACGATTTTTGAGAAGCCGTCTTAATTGATCAGAATTCGTAAATTTTAGAGATTTGTTGACAAATAAAATGTCAAGTTTACTACGAAAATGTTGACGAAATTTCTTAAAAAATGTTGTCTTATTTTGAAAATGGTCAACTATGACAAATTATTAAAATAAGAATTGACAAACAAATATTGTAAGTTAAATAAAAGTATCTTAATAAAATCTACCTAAACTAATGAAAGTGAGAAAACTTGGAAAAATTAAATTTAAAAGCAA
>JABFPM010003161.1:0-14889 GCA_022817325.1 Idris sp. 1 HC-2018
AGTAAACCACCAGTTGAAGATTTATTTTTATGATCGCGCGCGAGCGGCTCGCGAGTACTATTCCATTAAAACGTGCCGCATTATCCGTTTGATTTATAGGTCCTCAGAGTATGCTGGCGCATGCTCAAAGAAAATTACGGATCTCTTTCTCTTCTTCCTCGTAGTGTCTCTTTCGTCGCGAGAAGTTAAAGGTCAAGGACTAGACATACACGTATATATTGTTTAGATTAAAAATCAAAACAAAACAAAAAGTGCATGTCAAATTTAGAAATTCGCGCAAAGAATTATATTAATTGCGGCCAATTTTAAGAAACGCGAATTTTGTAAAAGATTGTACAAAATAATACCGTGTTATTATTAAGAATCATGCTGATCATTCCAGAAGAGACCGTTATTTTCTATTAAAAAGTTGTATTAATTGTGTAATGTTCGTGCAGGTGCAATCCAGTCTATTCTCTTTATATATATATATATATGTATGCTAGTAGGCGTGCAATCCCATCCGCGGTTTCTTCCTCACTTCTTTTCGTTCATTATCCTTTTCATTTCTAATGACGCAGTAAGAATGCATGCAAGTGGAATTGCACGCCCACGTAAGGACGTCGTTCTCAGCATATAAAGTTACCAACGAATTTCAATAAGGAAACATCACGGCTGATCGAATTTTGTTTACAGATAATGCTTATTATATATATGTATATTCAACAATTATTACTGTGAAGGCGAAAGTTCAAGGTGAAAAAGTTATCGATCAGCCGTTATGTTGCATTAATGTAAAACTCCTCCAAGAAAACATCATGTACAATTTCATAAGCTCCTGTTTTTGTTTGTCTATGGCTTGATAAGACACAAGTTACTTAACGTGTTGGCAAAAATATTTCAGAATAGTAGTCTTACTTTATTCATCTTATATGAATAACGTGGTCAGAATGATTGACAACTGTGCTTGTATTTGCAATTAGTTCTACTTATATTCATCTACTGATAAGTTGTGACGTGCTTGAACATCCGGTATTTTATTTATTCAAATAACAGATTTACATTAATTAAATGATCATTACACAGTTATTAAGCATACGCTTTTTATATAACGTGTGACATTTGTTTGAAAAAAAGAAAAAAAACCGCGAGCTATTTTGTTGTCAATACCGCCCAAGTGACGAGAGCTCAAGAACTGTCTCAATCACTCGGCCAGTATTGCATTTCGGACCGGTAAAGATGAATTTAGTGAACAAAAAAAAGTGTAAGTCGCTCGACCGGTTCTCAGAGCAAGCCCATCGATCTCGACTCTTTTAATTCTTATAAAACCCATTGTCACCGCTTAGCGAATTAATTTATTGCTAGTTTGATCAAAAATTTCGGATAAGCCATTCACACAAAAAAAAGAGGAGCTGAGATTGCATACACTGATCTTCTTGCAGAGAGGATTCACACATTATATACAAAAAATGAAGGACAAAAAGACAAAAAAAAATTGAAATCAACTAGAACAATGTCAACTGAACAAGCATGGCAATAAGATAAAGACAGTACCTGTGCTGTTTGAGGTTGTCTTGTCGCTTGAAGGATTTGCCACAGACCTCGCAGGTGAAGGTCACGTCATCCTTGTGGCTGCGTTCGTGGATCATCAGGTTGTAGGGTTTTGTGAAGCGTCTCTGGCAGTACTTGCAGACAAACTCGACAGTACACTTGGTTCGCATCTTCTGCCGCCGGCCGAACTCCCTGCCGTGCCCCTCTGTCTCCATTGGCATTATCGCGAACATCCTTATAAATTCCCACCGCTCCCTCGATATGCAAGCGAACTCTCTTGTCTATCTCCTCTCCCTTCTCTTCTGCCTTCTCTCGCTCCTCGTCTCCTGCTTTTATCTCTGTTTCTCCTCTCGCGCTTTTATCGCGTCCACGTTCTCGTTGTCTTTGGCTCCCGAGAAAATAAGAGATCGTGCTCACACTTTGAATTGCTACCTGTAAACCAAACCAAACGGTCAATGTTTCAAGGTGTTTAATTCTTAGACGCAATAACAGATTTGACCACCCAAAAATTAATTATGCCAAACTAGAGAAATTCTTATTGAAAGTTTTTTTTGCGTTAACGGGTTCTGATTATTTTCAGTTTAGTAATTAGCTCTTTTATAGCTATCTTCATGACAGGGAATTGATTTGATTGGATGGGACTCTATTTATGAATAAAAAATGAGCGCCCGGAGGAGATCGTTTTAATGTGGGTAATTTATGATGCGAAGATTTTGAGGGCTCGAAAAGTTGCATAGACCGCAAGGGCTTGAATATAAAGTACACTACCGAATGAGTAAGAAGCGTGCCAGGGCGTATCCCAGTTAGCCGGCTATGCCATCTAATTGGACAGCCGTGTTACGCACGCTGCAGAAGCCAGAGAGTTTTATATCTCCCTAGTGGAACCTTGAGAGCTGAGCTCTTATTGACTTTTTTTCAAAGGTACGTGTGCTTCTATTGTGGAGTTTTTTGTCCGACGGTTCATTGAATCTATATATTGTAAAATGTGAAGATCACTTTAATGCCTTTTTTTTCTCGCTGAGTGTGCTTAAAAAGTTTTATTGCCGGTAATATAGTTCTGAGAAGTGTACGTTTGTTCTGTGACGAATAAAAATATTGTGAAAAACATTTAATATGATTCACTTTATTTTATTACACTTTTTTCTCTTGACTTTATAGTTAATCAGTTTACTTGTAAGTTGAAACATCATTTTTATTGTTTTTTAAGGTGAGAATGTACAAAGTTTTTTCAAATTTGGTTTTATGATATTTAATTATTACAAACGATTAAAATTACTTTTTAACGTGAGAGGATTAATTTAAGTGAAAAATTCTTGTCGATTTTATATTATATTTGATATAAAAACGTAAATAGTTCCTTTTAATGTACTGCCACAATTGACAAATGTTCTTATACCGTTTGTAAATCTTAAAACTTGAATAATATAGAAATTCTTGGATAAAAATGCGTAATAAAAGCCATTATTTTTAATTAAATTACAAATAATTTATAACATTGTTTAATCAAATAAAAAAATTCAAGTAATCTGCACTGATGTACTGAAACGGAAGAACTGTCAAATTACTTTACAATCAAAATATTTTGTATGATTAACTTGCATCTAATAATAACTCAAACTATAGTTTTAGTATTGAATACATAATAATTTAAACATCACGATAATAAATTATATGTCTTTACGAATTTATTTAATACAACAGATAACCTTAATTAAAATGCAAAACTAATTTTCATTAATTAAAAAAAATATTATATAGTCACCAGTTTCTTAATAGGAAATCATTAAAAGTTTGTATTAATATCGTAGACTCCCGTTTGAATTTGTATCAAAAATTTATTTCTTTCAAATAAAAATAATCTGACACGTAACTGTTAATTATACAGTTATGACTCTTAAATTAAAATAATTTTATAATCAATTAGTTTGACGATAAAAAATAAATTTCAACTTTTAATCTTTTTTAACAGATTTATGCAAAGATATTTACAGTTTATGAAATTTCAATCCATTCAATAAAGCAGAATAGTACCACTTCTACCAAGTTGACAAGTGACCATAACTCACAGAATTGTCATCAAAAGTCGTTTTAAATTCTGACAAATCATAAGCAACTTCATTATAAAACACACTTAAAAAAATAAAACTATTTTTTTATGATAAACAATAAGTGTAACAATCAGCACACGAAAAACCGGTTAATTCGCCCGGTGGTTGGAACAAAGTCAACAAAAAGCGCTCGGTGTGACGCGTAATTGAACACTGCCACTGTTCCGTGTCTCGTTCTTTCACGTCGGAATAAAACTAACATGAATGCAAAGTGTAGAGCCAATCAAAGAACAGCTACTGTGCGTGCACTGGTTCTTGGATAAGAAGGGAGCAACTACGCGGCTCGCGCTTAGCCAACCAAAGAAAGGAACGGCTACTGTGCGCCGCCCTGCGCTAAAACGTTGCTACCGGTTTTAAGCCAGTCGCTCTGAGGCGACTCCAAACTTGGACCACTCCTTCCCTTCCACTACCCATTGATTGCAATGTTAGAAGGGCTCCAATAACAACCAAGGGTCTTCCATTTGATAACAGAAAGAAATGGTGACGATTTGCAAGTGCAAACCGTCGGACAGATATTGCTCAAGACAATCCACAAAATTTCCCTAATCCACGATTTTTTCACCAAAAAAAGTCTACCAAAAGGCAGAAAAAAGAATGATACACAAAGTTGGAAGCTTAATTAATAGTTAAGAGGGGTTAAAAGAAAATTGAGACAGATTTTGTTGTCCAATCAGCAAATTGAATTAATCAGAACAAAACAATCTACAGAATGGAATGCAAAAGATTTTGAGTAAAGTGTCATTTAACAAAATTGTCAAACTTACCTTATCAGGAGCCTTCTGTTCTGCAAAGTTGACAGCTTGTTGAATCCTTAATTCCAATTAAAAGCAATTGACAGAACTTGAAATGCGCGATACTGAAGCACAATGACTGATTGCAAATTGATATTTGACTTTGCTCGTGTTAACAACAGCGAGAGAGAGGTCCGGACCGTTTGGTTGTGCGGCGTCGACTGAAGCTCTGGTTGGTACTTGGTAGCTCGAATAGTAGACCGAAGACGGTAGGTCGTAGTGTAACGCTAAAGGTCTCCGCTTCTTCTGGTTGGAGGACCGGGACCTCCCTACCGAACTCGAGCCTGGTGTTCTCCAGGTGCCTTCGACTGCCGGGTAGTAGTGGTAGTAAAGGCCGGCCAGACGAAGAGAAGCGGAGAGAGCGTCCGTGGGGCGAGAGAGAAGAAGACGTAGTAGCGCTTTTTATCCCGACCATAACGCTGTCTCACACGTTCTGTCTTCGTCTCACGCCGAATAGCAGAGCGGTTACTCACAAATCCTTCGACATAGCAGCTTCTTGAGAGCTCCCGCTTAAGGCCCCGCGGACCGCTCTCTGCGGTTCCCGTGTCTATCCCTTCTCTGATTGCCACCCGGGGACCGCCCTCGCGTCCATGAGACGAGGAACATCCCTTTTTGCACATGAGCAAGTGGTTTGTGCTCCTACCCCCCGCAGGGGCGGCAGCACTGTCCACTCTTAGGTAGCTTTGATCTAGGTAGCCAAAAGGTTCTCGACAAGAGACGAGAACAGAATCTTTATTTTGAATATTTTGCTGCAGTTTTTCGGAAACACAGCAGCGTTGCGAGAGTAAGCTGGTTAATGATCATTTTGCGTGAGCAAACGGCAGGCACACTTAATCATCTGGATAATTAGACGCACGGTAGTTAGCCAGGCAAAGACAAAGAGTAATGATTATGTTAATTTGACGGAGTTACGAAAAGATCATTTGTATACTTCACTCATAATCTGCCCGGTAGTTAGCTGCCTAGAGTTTTTTGGTAAACAAAAGAGGTAACTGGTTTCTTTTTTTTTTATTTCTTTTTCGTTTCGGAACTTTCGCAAAACGCTCTCACCGTATCTGGACTTGGAGGTTTCATTTTTCAATGTGTCAAAACAATTTTTGAATATCGATGCGCGCGGAGATGTTGCTTGATTGATTGAGACAGTAGCGAATGTAGTTTCTTCGCTAAAACCAACTTGACTTCTATATAAATTACAGATAACTTGGACCCCAAAATGAGTCTCAACTATTGTCGTTTTATTAATGATCATTTGTTACCCGGTAAAATATAAATAAATATGAATTTTGCCATCAATATATCATAGAAGGTTATATTAGCAATTTGATGGTATTGAATTTGATAATGAAATGAAGAAATCTGTTGGCACTCTTGAGTATTAACAAGTTAAAAGCACGCAACCAGTTAATGTGTTAAAACACATGAAATTTTGTCCAAGTGTTGCCGCAATACGCTGTTTAACGAGCTTCGTCCAGCTTCCAGGCTCGGGAAATACGCCGTTTGTCCTCAAAGTTGCTCTGAGACTGTGCGCTCTCTGTTCAACCAGTGGTGAGCTTATCTTTTGTCTCTGTTTTGTCAGCCGCGCGAGAGAGTTGCGAATGATTGGAGTGAGAGCGCCGATGTGAACAGAAGAGCCCGGTAGAGAAGCGCGGGGGCCGCCACACCGCCGCAAGGGTTCCCAGGGCACGTGGGAAATGCACAGTAGTCACTGTCAACCTCCCACCACATAGCTGGACCATCTCTCCCACCTAGGCACACTGCCAGGCAAGCCATCGTCAGGAGTTTAACTCCGCCTATGAACGATCTCAGCGTATCGGCTCGGCGAATACGACGATAATCGCCTCCTCTTAGGCGCCGGTCACTGGGCGATTCCTAAGGAAAAGAATTTGCAAGCAAAGAACCGCCAAAGAATCAAGAGATGCCGCTACTTCTTGCGCTTTCGTCACGTACGCTTTAAACAGTCGAGAAAGAAAAAATGTTTTTAGCAGGCGCAACAGTTCCGAGAGGCTTAGAGTAACTTAGTGGGAGCTGTCTATAATTTCTTCATTTGTGTAATAACAATTTGTACTAAGCTGGACATCAATTTTTTGCACTATTTTTGGCTGAAAAAAAGAGAAATATCACTTGATTTATATATCAAATCGAAATAATTAAAAATTTTAGGGTTAAAAGTTTATCTATGAAAATAAATTATATATTACCTGTAGATGTAGCTGAACTTTACAGTATACGATAATAAAAGTTTTGTTCATAAATTTGTTTAAGTTTTAATTTTATTTTACAATAATTTGTACAGTAGAAATGCTGAATTACTTTCATTAATATAATGCTGCATCGTAAACTTATATCTATAATACACACTTTCAGGCGAAAAAGTTTATACCGCTCCTACTGTTCTCCAATAATTTCATCTATCTTCCGTCCCTAATCATGTGAATGCCTAATTTCTAGTATTAAGTTGCCTCGAAGATTCCGAATAGATCAATTTTTGTCTTCAACTGAATCGACCCTTTGCTAAATTGGGACTTTAGCTAATAACTAGGAAGAAATAATGTATAATACACAATAGGGTATGGGATCGGGCTTCAATATTATTACTGAGGAAGCAGAAAAGTAGGAAATATTATTAGATAAAAGAAGGATGAAAATGAGCTGGGGTAAAAATGGAAAAAAATGTAAGCGCGAAGAAATGCCAAGCAGTGCGTGGGTTGCACAAGTTGGCGAGGAATCCGCCATTACTAGTACGCCCCTGACTACCCTCGCCAACCGTCTAGCGACGTGACAGCGGTACATCGCGTAATGAACCTTTTTGCATGGGAATTTTCTGACCGTCATCTCTTCGTAAAGGAACATTACTAAGTCGCCAAACGCGCGGTGGGAGCTCAACATTATTTCGGCAGACACTCAAATTCATGGACATTAAACTCAAATTTATGTGTAATGTCAGTTTTTATTTCATTTTCATTTAAATTGCGGTATTACAATGAAGCATTTTTTTCACAGTAAATTTAATACACTTATAAAGCTCTGATGAGATATTTTCAAATTAGATTTTAAGATTTTGTAGTGAGAGCGCTTGTTCATTAAACATGTTGGAAACAATTTTGTATCCATAATTTAAATTGAGTTTTCTTGTAGAAACTAGATTATAAAATACAGCAATTCTCTGTACATTTATATCACTGTCAAAATTTATAATATTTTTGTTTTTTCTATTATTATCATTGCTGCAACAACTTCGACATTATTTTAAACTGCAGAGGTCCATCTTTGCTGCGAATTTCTTCTGCGGCTTTTCACCGCAGTGTCTGCGCTTACTCTTATTGTGAACCAAAATGGCGCCGAACCGCAAGATACAAAGTAACCGTCATACATCATATCTCATGTACAAATGGTATTTATTAAACTTGAGTCTTTTATAAATGCGGATTATTTTTTATGCGCAATCGTTTTATAGCAGATTATAATGCAGACCAAACTTTTATTGCTTGATTATAAATGAATAACTGTGTCGTTATACTTTTCAATGTTTATTGATAAGATAATATAGTTTCTTCATACGTGTTTTAATTTATGAACTACTTTTACAATCTTTTCTTTTCTTTTCTTTTTACTTCGAAATGTTATTTTATTCCATTTTTTTCAGGTTTCATACTGTTAATTACAAATTGTAAAATTACTAAAATAATTATTATTAAATAACGAAGAAAAAAAGTATACAAATTTGTGCAATATAAGAGATTTGTTAAAAAACTTAAGAAATCAATTTTTGGATGCAGTTTAATTTTAATTTGCTATTAAAAGTTAATGAAAAAATGAAAAATCTTTCAGATCATCGTAAATTAAATGAAAATCATAACTATATCTACTGATAATTTATTAACAAAAGCCAATATAATTTTTGTCGATTCTCGATGTGTTATATTGACAGTAAAAATGTTGGAATAGCGATAAAGCATTAGGCGTTATCGCGAGACAACTGGATTTCTTCGCAGAGTGAGGAAATGACGAGTAAGTTGTTTTCTTGTGATATATTCTTCGAGTTGTGGATACTGCGTATTCGGGTACCTGATCAGAGGAGCCGCCGTGTTTACTGTAGGAAGATAGCGATGAAGGAAACGGAAACAAAACCTCAACAAATAATATATCCGTAAAATACCACACGAGCAAATAAATGAAGTGTCACTTATAGCAATACAAGCGCAGCCAATACTTGGTGTTAAAAAACTACCATTTTATTTAACATTTGAAATACCGATTAGTCACCTTCAGATTATAAATCATAATCACAGAAACAAAAAAAACCATGTACGTGAATACAAAAAACGAAGGAAAAAAGAGGCAGGCACATTCCATGTATATTATAATTGTTTACGTCCGCGTTTTCGAAATCGGTGTACCGCAATAATGATGAAAAATTTGAAAAATGTAAATTAAAAAATTTCTACCAGATGCCTGCGCTATTCTTTTATACACACACAGCCAGTCATAATTCATTGAAATTAGCAAAGTTAACGAAGAAAAGGTCGATCAACGTGTCTCACGCTTATTCATCGGCACGAAATCGAACAGTAACGTATAGGATGATCGATCTACTATCAATTCCACAAATCACGAGAAAGTTCAATCCTTTCTCAATCGAAGATTAATGGCTTTACATGCAAAGCAGCTTGTAATTACAAGGATCGCGGCGGCATCCTTGGTGAAATTAACTTGTAATGCAGCCTCGCGTGCAAACGCGTCCACGTATAAGTGTTTCGCGAACTCATTGCTCGTGACACCCGCTGCCTGTTTTTAAAATTTTTATATCAACATCAGAAAACGACTGCCACTTTTTCTTTTTTTGCTTCAATCATCCTGCGCTTGCAAATCAATAGTCGCAATTGCGCATTGCATAACGAAACAGTTATTAATGATTTCATGAAAATAAAGTTTACTTAATCACGACTACGGTAGCTAGTAGACATTTCACGATCGCCTGCTTAATTGATGACTTAATTGCGTAGCTTCGTTAACGAAATCGAAAGGATTTTTTTTCCTTTTTATTACCAGAAACATCATTAATCAAGACTGGATTAAGAACGCGGTTATCCTAATCGTAAAATGTTTTGATGTATCTAGTATTTTACCTTTTTAAATTACAATGCATTCAATTCAAAAAATCTAGAAAGAATTATGTTTTTAACTATCTAAGAAAAGGTTTTTCTTCATGTTAAATTAAAAAAAGTTTCATATCTTGATCAGTTAAAGTGTAATTGAAAGCATACAAACTGAAAGAAAAGTAGACGTTGTTTTGTTCAGCTGGTGAATAGAAAATATTTAATTTTCATCTGTATCATGTAGGCATCACATAGTTAATATGTGGTTTCAACAGAAAAACTGGAGATCGTTTTTTTTTGTTTCGTTGTATCATGTTTTCTCTCAAGATATGTCACTTTTCGCTGAATCATGCATAATTTTGACAAGCACGCTGCTTAAACAGAGTTGAGAGGCAAACATAAAAAAAACATAGTACGGATCAAACAATTCGAAAATACAGCCGGCTATTTAGTAAATCAGAGGTAAATGTGAACTTGGCTTTTCTTTTTGGAGATGATAGATGATGTAGCGTAAGAACAATCAATCGGTGAATAATTTTTTGCTTCTGGAATTTGAGTAGGCTAATGTATTTGTGTTATGGAAATACTTTTGATTAAAGAAACGTTTTCTTAATTGAGTGGGTGTTTAATGACTAGAAAATTTGTTTTTCTTTTATTGTCTTGGCGTTTTTTTATAAATACATTATATATTATAAATAATATTTTCAATCCAGATTAAAAGTAACTTTCGGTTACATTTTTTATTGACTCTTGAAAAACTTGCATTGCATAAATGATATCATTTTTCAACAAGATTTTCAAAAAAAATGAGTGATAAAAGCATCAAAATGTTATTTTAGATTTTAGATTCAAAAACGTTTTTATTTTTAGATTTGATTAAAAAAAATCTGGTTTTTAATAAAGCAAAAACAATTTTAGACAATTCTTTTCATTTGAGATCTTTATTTTTTAATACTGAAATAAATAAACGTTATTATAGCATACAAACATCGATAAAACACAAAATTCATACACTTTCTTTTTTACTTTTTACAATACTAAAAATTATAGAATTTGGCGATTTAATATTTTTACCTTTTTCATTCATAATAAACATAGAACGTAAAATAAGAAAAAAATTATGCATTCTTAATTTAAAAATCAACATCATTAAAGCTAATTTAAATGAAACTATTGAAAAATAGGTACACTTTGGTAAAAATAGATTCGTCATTGGTCTAGAAAGAATTGCAATGTGTCAACAAAGCAAAAGAGTCCCAATGTGCACAAGAGGCCCTGAAAACGATGATAATATCTGTCTCCCGCAATGGCGGCTTACATCAAAGACACACGTTTCTCTCGGCGAGAAGTCGCGAGTTGCAGATATGCAAACGCACCCACTGAAAATGTATGTGTACGCACACGTTGTCGAACGATACATAATGGTCGTTCTACAAAAGATACTCGCAAAGACGCTGGGAAATAAATTGCGCACTTTTTAGCTTAGCTGTGAAACATATTCCGGAAATAAGTACCGCTCGCTATATATATTTCTTCGTTAAAATGTATACATTTGTGATGAGACATTCTCGGATTTCGATCATAATAATTTGTAGCAAAGAGTCAACATAATTTTTGTCAAAATTTGATTAATATCTCGTGTATGGTCACTTGGTTTGTTTTTGACAAACAAAGTTTCACATGCATATATTAACATATACAGTCAACTATATGTATACGCAGTTGCGTGTGTAAGATAAAAACATTAATTGCAGAGTCATTGTTGATCAATTTAAATTATGGTAATTATATATGATTTGAGTATCAGATGATGCGGTTGAATATTTCATGCTTATTGCACAAGAAAATAATGATTTTCAATATTCGTTTCTGATTGTGCGTTGTGTGACGAGTATTATAGAAATCGATTGGTGTTATAAAAAAAATAAATAACTCTGTGCAAGAAAAAAAATATTTGGAAATTATTATAATGCATATTGTACATTATATAAAAAATAAAAGACTAATGAAATTAGCTCTTGATTATTGAGATACATGATTGGGAGTAATAAACTTTCAATGACATAGAAAAAATTCAATTTTGAATAATTCAAAAATGAGTCAAGTTCCATGAAAAATAATTTTTGTACAGCGATTAGAAATCTCAAATCATTCAGGTTTTTTTTATTTATAAATTTAAAAACATTCCAAAGTAGACTGACATATCAATATTACAACTGATTTGACAGAGAGATGTCTATAGTCTAACATAATTCTATCAACTATTGCTGATTGATTATTATTTTTTAGAACTACTGAATATTTTAAGAGAATGCAATAAAAAATTGGTCTTGAGAAATTTTTTGCTCCTTTATATTAAATTTTAATTAAAATTAATTATAAAAAGTGCACATATTATTTGTTAAATGCATCTAGATAAAATGTTAAAGTAAAATTATACATTTAGAAAAAAAAAAAAAAAAAAAATCAAACATTACCTGATTAATTGTTGCCTTTTTCCATAATAAAACTGGAATAAAAAATATTCGCGGCTTCTTATTTATAGTTTGTGGAACAAAATAAAAATCAATATCATACTTCAAAAATTGACAGCTTGAATACTTCGAAACTCATAAATTTTTCTATCAACAATGCATCACAGAAGAATCATCTATTTTCCAGAAACAATGTCTCATTATCCACGTCAAAAGTATCAAATATTTACGGAAATGCTAACCATCGTTCCGTAGGTGGTCAGAGTCGGCTCTCTGATACCTCCAAACAAAAGTCAAAGCAACATAACTTATATTTCGATGCTATTCTTTTTAAGTACCGCGTTTTTTCTCAAAATTCGAATCACTCTTAACAATAAAAGGTATTTGGAAAATCTTTCAGTCCCAAAAAAGTGATATTTGCTGTCAAAATGATGAATCCGTTGTCGATTCCCAGGAGTTCGGTGCTCGCATCATTCGTTGGGTTCCCGCGTCCTGGCTTTCGTTAATGGTATGGAGCATAGTTTTGAGTATCTTTTTATTCGCAAAGCATCGCTGATTATCGACGGGAATTGTCGGGACTTATTGTGAGACTTACCCTGAGGCGGTGTAAAAGGAGGAGAGGAGTTGGTTCGCATAATGGGCACGGGTTGAAATCGAGATTGTGGATGAAGCCGCACCTTGGACGGATGCGGCGCGTTATGCTCCGCCCGCAATATGAGCGACGCAAAGTTTATTGCGACCACCACAATGTAGGGCCTGTGTCGCCTGCATGACACCGCCTATTTATCTGCATGTAGTTAACTTGAAGTCGAATCATAGTCAATACTGTTCTTTTGCTATTGTCCTGGCAAATACAATTTTATTGAAGAAGAAATAACTTTGGTTAAAAATCATAATGGATGAACAAAAACCAGAGACAAATTAACTGATATACTTAAATTTACGATAAATTCGTGATGGAGTTATTAAATAAATAGCAAAATAAGATTTTGAATTGAGATATACATTATTCTAAATTTATGAATAATGAGTTTTAGTAAAAAATTCTTAAATAGATCTAAATATAATTTTGTTAATACAAAAAAAAGTTAAGACTTTCGTAGGTGTGCAAGATCAAATAAATTATTTTTAATAAATTGTATTCAGTTTTATAGAAATATGTGGATACAAATTTTAATCAAATCCTGATCTTAAAAAATTGTATGTTTCAGTTTTATACATAAAAAAGGTACGTCCTATTCTTCGGAGGATCGGTAATTTTGGAAAGATACTTCAACTCTTTTCTTTTCCAGTGAAAGTATATAAATGTACCATATTACATACATTCGACACACACAGGAAACGAGAATATATTCATGCAGGCTCGTGCTTAGAGAAGCGTTTGTACAAGCGGTGACTTCAACGTTCATGTTTTAAGTATGCAAATTTTTTTGAGGATTTAGAAACGAGATAAGTTTCAGTTGTATTTACACGTCCCTGGGTGTCTCTGTGTATTTGTCAGTATAGGTATATTTTCCAAACGAACGTGTGCATGCGCAAAAACAAAGGATTTAACTACCCCCACAAAGTATCGCCCTTTGTTTTTCACACATTAGATATAGTAACCTTTGGTTTCTTGATTAAACATAGCATGCGTCAATAACTGCACGAACAATTCTGTTTGACTTTTACATTAATACGATTCTTTAAACAACGACAGTTGACTTTTAGTATATCAGAGGTTCTCCGGAAGTCGCGTTTATACATATATTTTTAAAACCTCAAACTTGAAGTCTTCTTAATGTATTGAGTAATTAAATGTACGTCATGTTTTTCATAAAATATTATTCATATTTAGTGGGTTGTTAAGTATATTTTAGTAAGACCTTCAAATTGCAGACTTGAAATGACTAAGGACATGCAAAATTTTTCATTATTATGTGGCATTGTATAGATAGCACGTCAATTAGACTGTCGTTTGGTTCACAAAAGAAAGACTTGTAAAGCAGAGGCACTTATTTGTATTAATTTGAATATATAATGTTGACTTTATTTTTCAATTCATTTGTGAAACAAAAATCAATTTTCTTAATTCTTATGTATTAGTTTATGTTTTATTTAAGATGAGTTGTTATGAAATTCTTGAAAAAGAAATATGAGACTTATCTGTCGAGCGGTTTAAAAAGCTAATAAGTTAAATTGGAATTAATGTTTCTTTTATTTAACTCTATAATCTTGACATATAAATGTTATTTTCTCGAAAACAAAGGCGTCCTCAGATCGTTTACATTACTTTTTGTTGTCATACAAAAGCCGATGCTACTGGCACTATAATTAGGTACAGAATAATATCCCATGTAGAAATTTTGACGCTTTTCCGACGTTAAAATAATTTTGATACTGGCCGAGTATTGTTTTCCGGGACTAGCTGAATATCAGAATGTCACAGTGACTTATAGCAATTTAATACTGGATCAGTGCACTGGAGAAATATCAAGAACGAACAATTTATAGATGGTTTGAATAAATGCTGGCGGAATACTGCTCGTTGACACTTTATCTATCGTTGACAATGTACTGCTAAACAAGAATATTGGCAGAATATGAGAAACGAACGGTTTGTAGGCGGTTTAAATTAATGCTGATTAGGTACTATCCACCGATACGAATGGCGTTGTGACAATACTAATTCTAATGTTGTCTGAGTATATGCGAATGACATTAAACGAGTAACGTCTATCGGTAAATTTTCAGTACATGCAGATGTTGATGCAGTAACCGTCCGGCTAGCTAACGGAGCCAATGTCGGCGACATCTCACTAGATGGCTCACAATTAAAACAACTCACAGCAAGATTGCCACCAGAAAACTATAATTGAAGTTTTGGTTTTTTTAATTTGTTGCGATGTAC